>JAVRKA010000742.1:0-56923 GCA_034508555.1 Venustoraphidia nigricollis | reverse complement strand
CTATCAGCACCTATATTTGAAATGCCTATCGGCAACCATATCTGGAATGCCTATCGGCACCTATATTTGAAATGCCTATCGGCTTCTATATCTGAAATGCCTATCGGCACCTATTTTTAAAATGCCAATCGGCAACTATATCTGAAATGCCTATCGGCACCTATATCTGAAATGCCTATCGACACCTATATCTGAAATGCCTATCGACACCTATATCTGAAATGCCTATCGACACCTATATCTGAAATGCCTATCGACACCTATATCTGAAATGCCTATCGACACCTATATCTGAAATGCCTATCGACACCTATATCTGAAATGCCTATCGACACCTATATCTGAAATGCCTATCGACACCTATTTTTGAAATGCCTATCGGAAACTACATCTGAAATGCCTATCAGCACCTATATTTGAAATGCCAATCGGCAACCATATCTGGAATGCCTATCGGCACCTATATTTGAAATGCCTATCGGCTTCTATATCTGAAATGCCTATCGGCACCTATTTTTAAAATGCCAATCGGCAACTATATCTGAAATGCCTATCGGCACCTATATCTGAAATGCCTATCGACACCTATATCTGAAATGCCTATCGACACCTATATCTGAAATGCCTATCGACACCTATATCTGAAATGCCTATCGACACCTATATCTGAAATGCCTATCGACACCTATATCTGAAATGCCTATCGACACCTATATCTGAAATGCCTATCGACACCTATATCTGAAATGCCTATCGACACCTATATCTGAAATGCCTATCGACACCTATTTTTGAAATGCCTATCGGAAACTACATCTGAAATGCCTATCAGCACCTATATTTGAAATGCCTATCGGCAACCATATCTGGAATGCCTATCGGCACCTATATTTGAAATGCCTATCGGCTTCTATATCTGAAATGCCTATCGGCACCTATTTTTAAAATGCCAATCGGCAACTATATCTGAAATGCATATCGGCACCTATATCTGAAATGCCTATCGACACCTATATCTGAGATGCCTATCGACACCTATATCTGAAATGCCTATCGACACCTATATCTGAAATGCCTATCGACACCTATATCTGAAATGCCTATCGACACCTATTTTTGAAATGCCTATCGGAATCTACATCTGAAATGCCTATCAGCACCTATATTTGAAATGCCAATCGGCAACCATATCTGGAATGCCTATCGGCACCTATATTTGAAATGCCTATCGGCCTCTATATCTGAAATGCCTATCGGCACCTATTTTTAAAATGCCAATCGGCAACTATATCTGAAATGCCTATCGGCACCTATATCTGAAATGCCTATCGACACCTATATCTGAAATGCCTATCGACACCTATATCTGAAATGCCTATCGACACCCATATCTCAAATGCCTATCGACACCTATATCTGAAATGCCTATCGACACCTATATCTGAAATGCCTATCGACACCTATATCTGAAATGCCTATCGACACCTATATCTGAAATGCCTATCGACACCTATATCTGAAATGCCTATCGACACCTATTTTTGAAATGCCTATCGGAAACTACATCTGAAATGCTTATCAGCACCTATATTTGAAATGCCTATCTACAACCATATCTGGAATGCCTATCGGCACCTATATTTGAAATGCCTATCGGCTTCTATATCTGAAATGCCTATCGGCACCTATTTTTAAAATGCCAATCGGCAACTATATCTGAAATGCCTATCGGCACCTATATCTGAAATGCCTATCGACACCTATATCTGAAATGCCTATCGACACCTATATCTGAAATGCCTATCGACACCTATATCTGAAATGCCTATCGACACCTATATCTGAAATGCCTATCGACACTTATATCTGAAATGCCTATCGACACCTATATCTGAAATGCCTATCGACACCTATTTTTGAAATGCCTATCGGAAACTACATCTGAAATGCCTATCAGCACCTATATTTGAAATGCATATCGGCAACCATATCTGGAATGCCTATCGGCACCTATATTTGAAATGCCTATCGGCTTCTATATCTGAAATGCCTATCGGCACCTATTTTTAAAATGCCAATCGGCACCTATTTTTAAAATGCCAATCGGCAACTATATCTGAAATGCCTATCGGCACCTATATCTGAAATGCCTATCGACACCTATATCTGAAATGCCTATCGACACCTATATCTGAAATGCCTATCGACACCTATATCTGAAATGCCTATCGACACCTATATCTGAAATGCCTATCGACACCTATATCTGAAATGCCTATCGACACCTATATCTGAAATGCCTATTGACACCTATATCTGAAATGCCTATCGACACCTATATCTGAAATGCCTATCGACACCTATTTTTGAAATGCCTATCGGAAACTACATCTGAAATGCCTATCAGCACCTATATTTGAAATGCCTATCGGCAACCATATCTGAAATGCCTATCGGCACCTATATTTGAAATGCCTATCGGCTTCTATATCTGAAATGCCTATCGGCACCTATTTTTAAAATGCCAATCGGCAACTATATCTGAAATGCCTATCGGCACCTATATCTGAAATGCCTATCGACACCTATATCTGAAATGCCTATCGACACCTATATCTGAAATGCCTATCGACACCTATATCTGAAATGCCTATCGACACCTATATCTGAAATGCCTATCGACACCTATATCTGAAATGCCTATCGACACCTATTTTTGAAATGCCTATCGGAAACTACATCTGAAATGCCTATCAGCACCTATATTTGAAATGCCTATCGGCAACCATATCTGGAATGCCTATCGGCACCTATATTTGAAATGCCTATCGGCTTCTATATCTGAAATGCCTATCGGCACCTATTTTTAAAATGCCAATCGGCAACTATATCTGAAATGCCTATCGGCACCTATATCTGAAATGCCTATCGACACCTATATCTGAAATGCCTATCGACACCTATATCTGAAATGCCTATCGACACCTATATCTCAAATGCCTATCGACACATATATCTGAAATGCCTATCGACACCTATATCGGAAATGCCTATCGACACCTATATCTGAAATGCCTATTGACACCTATATCTGAAATGCCTATCGACACCTATATCTGAAATGCCTATCGACACCTATTTTTGAAATGCCTATCGGAAACTACATCTGAAATGCCTATCAGCACCTATATTTGAAATGCCTATCGGCAACCATATCTGGAATGCCTATCGGCACCTATATTTGAAATGCCTATCGGCTTCTATATCTGAAATGCCTATCGGCACCTATTTTTAAAATGCCAATCGGCAACTATATCTGAAATGCCTATCGGCACCTATATCTGAAATGCCTATCGACACCTATATCTGAAATGCCTATCGACACCTATATCTGAAATGCCTATCGACACCTATTTTTGAAATGCCTATCGGAAACTACATCTGAAATGCCTATCAGCACCTATATTTGAAATGCCTATCGGCAACCATATCTGGAATGCCTATCGGCACCTATATTTGAAATGCCTATCGGCTTCTATATCTGAAATGCCTATCGGCACCTATTTTTAAAATGCCAATCGGCAACTATATCTGAAATGCCTATCGGCACCTATATCTGAAATGCCTATCGACACCTATATCTGAAATGCCTATCGACACCTATATCTGAAATGCCTATCGACACCTATATCTCAAATGCCTATCGACACATATATCTGAAATGCCTATCGACACCTATATCGGAAATGCCTATCGACACCTATATCTGAAATGCCTATTGACACCTATATCTGAAATGCCTATCGACACCTATATCTGAAATGCCTATCGACACCTATTTTTGAAATGCCTATCGGAAACTACATCTGAAATGCCTATCAGCACCTATATTTGAAATGCCTATCGGCAACCATATCTGGAATGCCTATCGGCACCTATATTTGAAATGCCTATCGGCTTCTATATCTGAAATGCCTATCGGCACCTATTTTTAAAATGCCAATCGGCAACTATATCTGAAATGCCTATCGGCACCTATATCTGAAATGCCTATCGACACCTATATCTGAAATGCCTATCGACAGCTATATCTGAAATGCCTATCGACACCTATTTTTGAAATGCCTATCGGAAACTACATCTGAAATGCCTATCAGCACCTATATTTGAAATACCTGTCGGCAACCATATCTGGAATGCCTATCGGCACCTATATTTGAAATGCCTATCGGCTTCTATATCTGAAATGCCTATCGGCACCTATTTTTAAAATGCCAATCGGCAACTATATCTGAAATGCCTATCGGCACCTATATATGAAATGCCTATCGACACATATATCTGAAATGCCTATCGACACCTATATCTGAAATGCCTATCGACACCTATATCTGACATGCCTATCGACACCTATTTTTGAAATGCCTATCGGAAACTACATCTGAAATGCCTATCAGCACCTATATTTCAAATGCCTATCGGCAACCATATCTGGAATGCCTATCGGCACCTATATTTGAAATGCCTATCGGCTTCTATATCTGAAATGCCTATCGGCACCTATTTTTAAAATGCCAATCGGCAACTATATCTGAAATGCCTATCGGCACTTATATCTGAAATGCCTATCGACACCTATATCTGAAATGCCTATCGACACCTATATCTGAAATGCCTATCGACACCTATATCTGAAATGCCTATCGACACCTATATCTGAAATGCCTATCGACACCTATATCTGAAATGCCTATTGACACCTATATCTGTAATGCCTATCGACACCTATATCTGAAATGCCTATCGACACCTATATCTGAAATGCCTATCGACACCTGTTTTTGAAATGCCTATCGGAAACTACATCTGAAATGCCTATCAGCACCTATATTTGAAATGCCTATCGGCAACTATATCTGGAATGCCTATCGGCACCTATATTGGAAATGCCTATCGGCTTCTATATCTGAAATGCCAATCGGCACATATTTTAAAAATGCCAATCGGCAACTATATCTGAAATGCCTATCGGCACCTATATCTGAAATGCCTATCGACACCTATATCTGAAATGCCTATCGACACCTATATCTGAAATGCCTATCGACACCTATATCTGAAATGCCTATCGACACCTATATCTGAAATGCCTATCGACACCTATATCTGAAATGCCTATCGACACCTATATCTGAAATGCCTATCGACACCTATATCTGAAATGCCCATGGACACCTATTTTTGAAGTGCCTATCGGAAACTACATCTGAAATGCCTATCAGCACCTATATTTGAAATGCCTATCGGCAACCATATCTGGAATGCCTATCGGCACCTATATTTGAAATGCCTATCGGCTTCTATATCTGAAATGCCTATCGGCACCTATTTTTAAATTGCCAATCGGCAACTATATCTGAAATGCCTATCGGCACCTATATCTGAAATGCCTATCGACACCTATATCTGAAATGCCTATCGACACCTATATCTGAAATGCCTATCGACACCTATATCTGAAATGCCTATCGACACGTATATCTGAAATGCCTATCGACACCTATATCTGAAATGCCTATCGACACCTATAACTGAAATGCCTATCGACACCTATATCTGAAATGCCTATCGACACCTATTTTTGAAATGCCTATCGGAAACTACATCTGAAATGCCGATCAGCACCTATATTTGAAATGCCTATCGGCAACCATATCTGGAATGCCTATCGGCACCTATATTTGAAATGCCTATCGGCTTCTATATCTGAAATGCCTATCGGCACCTATTTTTAAATGCCAATCGGCAACTATATCTGGAATGCCTATCGGCACCTATATCTGAAATGCCTATCGACACCTATATCTGAAATGCCTATCGACACCTATATCTGAAATGCCTATCGACACCTATATCTGAAATGCCTATCGACACCTATATCTGAAATGCCTATCGACACCTATATCTGAAATGCCTATCGACACCTATATCTGAAATGCCTATCGACACCTATATCTGAAATGCCTATCGACACCTATTTTTGAAATGCCTATCGGAAACTACATCTGAAATGCCTATCAGCACCTATATTTGAAATGCCTATCGGCAACCATATCTGGAATGCCTATCGGCACCTATATTTGAAATGCCTATCGGCTTCTATATCTGATATGCCTATCGGTACCTATTTTTAAAATGCCAATCGGCAACTATATCTGAAATGCCTATCGGCACCTATATCTGAAATGCCTATCGACACCTATATCTGAAATGCCTATCGACACCTATATCTGAAATGCCTATCGACACCTATATCTGAAATGCCTATCGACACCTATATCTGAAATGCCTATCGACACCTATATCTGAAATGCCTATCGACACCTATATCTGAAATGCCTATCGACACCTATATCTGAAATGCCTATCGACACCTATTTTTGAAATGCCTATCAGAAACTACATCTGAAATGCCTATCAGCACCTATATTTGAAATGCCTATCGGCAACCATATCTGGAATGCCTATCGGCACCTATATTTGAAATGCCTATCGGCTTCTATATCTGAAATGCCTATCGGCACCTATTTTTAAATGCCAATCGGCAACTATATCTGAAATGCCTATCGGCACCTATATCTGAAATGCCTATCGACACCTATATCTGAAATGCCTATCGACACCTATATCTGAAATGCCTATCGGCACCTATATCTGAAATGCCTATCGACACCTATATCTGAAATGCCTATCGACACCTATATCTGAAATGCCTATCGACACCTATATCTGAGATGCCTATCGACACCTATATCTGAAATGCCTATCGACACCTATTTTTGAAATGCCTATCGAAAACTACATCTGAAATGCCTATCAGCACCTATATTTGAAATGCCTATCGGCAACCATATCTGGAATGCCTATCGGCACCTATATTTGAAATGCCTATCGGCTTCTATATCTGAAATGCCTATCGGCACCTATTTTTAAAATGCCAATCGGCAACTATATCTGAAATGCCTATCGGCACCTATATCTAAAATGCCTATCGACACCTATATCTGAAATGCCTATGGACACCTATATCTGAAATGCCTATCGACACCTATATTTGAAATGCCTATCGACACCTATATCTGAAATGCCTATCCACACCTATATCTGAAATGCCTATCGACACCTATTTTTGAAATGCCTATCGGAAACTACATCTGAAATGCCTATCAGCACCTATATTTGAAATGCCTATCGGCAACCATATCTGGAATGCTTATCGGCACCTATATTTGAAATGCCTATCGGCTTCTATATCTGAAATGCCTATCGGCACCTATTTTTAAAATGCCAATCGGCAACTATATCTGAAATGCCTATCGGCACCTATATCTGAAATGCCTATCGACACCTATATCTGAAATGCCTATCGACACCTATATCTGAAATGCCTATCGACACCTATATCTGAAATGCCTATCGACACCTATATCTGAAGTGCCTATCGACACCTATATCTGAAATGCCTATCGACACCTATATCTGAAATGCCTATTGACACCTATATCTGAAATGCCTATCGGCTTCTATATCTGAAATGCCTATCGGCACCTATTTTCAAAATGCCAATCGGCAACTATATCTGAAATGCCTATCGGCACCTATATCTGAAATGCCTATCGACACCTATATCTGAAATGCCTATCGACACCTATATCTGAAATGCCTATCGACACCTATATCTGAAATGCCTATCGACACCTATATCTGAAATGCCTATCGACACCTATATCTGAAATGCCTATCGACACCTATATCTGAAATGCCTATTGACACCTATATCTGAAATGCCTATCGACACCTATATCTGAAATGCCTATCGACACCTATTTTTGAAATGCCTATCGGAAACTACATCTGAAATGCCTATCAGCACCTATATTTGAAATGCCTATCGGCAACCATATCTGGAATGCCTATCGGCACCTATATTTGAAATGCCTATCGGCTTCTATATCTGAAATGCCTATCGGCACCTATTTTTAAAATGCCAATCGGCAACTATATCTGAAATGCCTATCGGCACCTATATCTGAAATGCCTATCGACACCTATATCTGAAATGCCTATCGACACCTATATCTGAAATGCCTATCGACACCTATATCTGAAATGCCTATCGACACCTATATCTGAAATGCCTATCGACACCTATATCTGAAATGCCTATCGACACCTATTTTTGAAATGCCTATCGGAAACTACATCTGAAATGCCTATCAGCACCTATATTTGAAATGCCTATCGGCAACCATATCTGGAATGCCTATCGGCACCTATATTTGAAATGCCTATCGGCTTCTATATCTGAAATGCCTATCGGCACCTATTTTTAAAATGCCAATCGGCAACTATATCTGAAATGCCTATCGGCACCTATATCTGAAATGCCTATCGACACCTATATCTGAAATGCCTATCGACACCTATATCTGAAATGCCTATCGACACCTATATCTCAAATGCCTATCGACACCTATATCTGAAATGCCTATCGACACCTATATCGGAAATGCCTATCGACACCTATATCTGAAATGCCTATTGACACCTATATCTGAAATGCCTATCGACACCTATATCTGAAATGCCTATCGACACCTATTTTTGAAATGCCTATCGGAAACTACAGCTGAAATGCCTATCAGCACCTATATTTGAAATGCCTATCGGCAACCATATCTGGAATGCCTATCGGCACCTATATTTGAAATGCCTATCGGCTTCTATATCTGAAATGCCTATCGGCACCTATTTTTAAAATGCCAATCGGCAACTATATCTGAAATGCCTATCGGCACCTATATCTGAAATGCCTATCGACACCTATATCTGAAATGCCTATCGACACCTATATCTGAAATGCCTATCGACACCTATTTTTGAAATGCCTATCGGAAACTACATCTGAAATGCCTATCAGCACCTATATTTGAAATACCTGTCGGCAACCATATCTGGAATGCCTATCGGCACCTATATTTGAAATGCCTATCGGCTTCTATATCTGAAATGCCTATCGGCACCTATTTTTAAAATGCCAATCGGCAACTATATCTGAAATGCCTATCGACACCTATATCTGAAATGCCTATCGACACCTATATCTGAAATGCCTATCGACACCTATTTTTGAAATGCCTATCGGAAACTACATCTGAAATGCCTATCAGCACCTATATTTCAAATGCCTATCGGCAACCATATCTGGAATGCCTATCGGCACCTATATTTAAAATGCCTATCGGCTTCTATATCTGAAATGCCTATCGGCACCTATTTTTAAAATGCCAATCGGCAACTATATCTGAAATGCCTATCGGCACTTATATCTGAAATGCCTATCGACACCTATATCTGAAATGCCTAACGACACCTATATCTGAAATGCCTATCGACACCTATATCTGAAATGCCTATCGACACCTATATCTGAAATGCCTATCGACACCTATATCTGAAATGCCTATTGACACCTATATCTGTAATGCCTATCGACACCTATATCTGAAATGCCTATCGACACCTATATCTGAAATGCCTATCGACACCTATTTTTGAAATGCCTATCGGCTTCTATATCTGAAATGCCTATCGGCACATATTTTAAAAATGCCAATCGGCAACTATATCTGAAATGCCTATCGGCACCTATATCTAAAATGCCTAGCGACACCTATATCTGAAATGCCTATCGACACCTATATCTGAAATGCCTATCGACACCTATATCTGAAATGCCTATCGACACCTATATCTGAAATGCCTATCGACACCTATATCTGAAATGCCTATCGACACCTATATCTGAAATGCCTATCGACACCTATATCTGAAATGCCTATCGACACCTATATCTGAAATGCCTATCGACACCTATATCTGAAATGCCTATCGACACCTATATCTGAAATGCCTATCGACACCTATTTTTGAAATGCCTATCGGAAACTACATCTGAAATGCCGATCAGCACCTATATTTGAAATGCCTATCGGCAACCATATCTGGAATGCCTATCGGCACCTATATTTGAAATGCCTATCGGCTTCTATATCTGAAATGCCTATCGGCACCTATTTTTAAATGCCAATCGGCAACTATATCTGAAATGCCTATCGGCACCTATATCTGAAATGCCTATCGACACCTATATCTGAAATGCCTATCGACACCTATATCTGAAATGCCTATCGACACCTATATCTGAAATGCCTATCGACACCTATATCTGAAATGCCTATCGACACCTATATCTGAAATGCCTATCGACACCTATATCTGAAATGCCTATCGACACCTATATCTGAAATGCCTATCGACACCTATATCTGAAATGCCTATCGACACCTATATCTTAAATGCCTATCTACACCTATATCTGAAATGCCTATCGACACCTATATCTGAAATGCCTATCGACACCTATATCTGAAATGCCTATCGACACTTATATCTGAAATGCCTATCGACACGTATATCTGAAATGCCTATCGACACCTATTTTTGAAATGCCTATCGGAAACTACATCTGAAATGCCTATTAGCACCTATATTTGAAATGCCAATCGGCAACCATATCTGGAATGCCTATCGGCACCTATATTTGAAATGCCTATCGGCTTCTATATCTGAAATGCCTATCGGCACCTATTTTTAAAATGCCAATCGGCAACTATATCTGAAATGCCTATCGGCACCTATATCTGAAATGCCTATCGACACCTATATCTGAAATGCCTATCGACACCTATATCTGAAATGCCTATCGACACCTATATCTGAAATGCCTATCGACACCTATATCTGAAATGCCTATCGACACTTATATCTGAAATGCCTATCGACACCTATATCTGAAATGCCTATCGACACCTATATCTGAAATGCCTATCGACACCTATTTTTGAAATGCCTATCGGAAACTACATCTGAAATGCCTATCAGCACCTATATTTGAAATGCCAATCGGCAACCATATCTGGAATGCCTATCGGCACCTATATTTGAAATGCCTATCGGCTTCTATATCTGAAATGCCTATCGGCACCTATTTTTAAAATGCCTATCGGCAACTATATCTTAAATGCCTATCGGCACCTATATCTGAAATGCCTATCGACACCTATATCTGAAATGCCTATCGACACCTATATCTGAAATGCCTATCGACACCTATATCTGAAATGCCTATCGACACCTATATCTGAAATGCCTATCGACACCTATATCTGAAATGCCTATCGACACCTATATCTGAAATGCCTATCGACACCTATATCTTAAATGCCTATCGACACCTATATCTGAAATGCCTATCGACACCTATTTTTGAAATGCCTATCGGAAACTACATCTGAAATGCCTATCAGCACCTATATTTGAAATGCCTATCGGCAACCATATCTGGAATGCCTATCGGCACCTATATTTGAAATGCCTATCGGCTTCTATATCTGAAATGCCTATCGGCACCTATTTTTAAAATGCCAATCGGCAACTATATCTGAAATGCCTATCGGCACCTATATATGAAATGCCTATCGACACCTATATCTGAAATGCCTATCGACACCTATATCTGAAATGCCTATCGACACCTACATCTGAAATGCCTATCGACACCTATATCTAAAATGCCTATCGACACATATATCTGAAATGCCTATCGACACCTATATCTGAAATGCCTATCGACACGTATATCTGAAATGCCTATCGACACCTATTTTTGAAATGCCTATCGGAAACTACATCTGAAATGCCTATCAGCACCTATATTTGAAATGCCAATCGGCAACCATATCTGGAATGCCTATCGGCACCTATATTTGAAATGCCTATCGGCTTCTATATCTGAAATGCCTATCGGCACCTATTTTTAAAATGCCAATCGGCAACTATATCTGAAATGCCTATCGGCACCTATATCTGAAATGCCTATCGACACCTATATCTGAAATGCCTATCGACACCTATATCTGAAATGCCTATCGACACCTATATCTCAAATGCCTATCGACACCTATATCTGAAATGCCTATCGACACCTATATCTGAAATGCCTATCGACACCTATATCTGAAATGCCTATCGACACCTATATCTGAAATGCCTATCGACACCTATATCTGAAATGCCTATCGACACCTATTTTTGAAATGCCTATCGGAAACTACATCTGAAATGCCTATCAGCACCTATATTTGAAATGCCTATCGGCAACCATATCTGGAATGCCTATAGGCACCTATATTTGAAATGCCTATCGGCTTCTATATCTGAAAAGCCTATCGGCACCTATTTTTAAAATGCCAATCGGCAACTATATCTGAAATGCCTATCGGCACCTATATCTGAAATGCCTATCGACACCTATATCTGAAATGCCTATCGACACCTATATCTGAAATGCCTATCGACACCTATATCTGAAATGCCTATCGACACCTATATCTGAAATGGCTATCGACACCTATATCTGAAATGTCTATCGACACCTATATCTGAAATGCCTATCGACACCTATATCTGAAATGCCTATCGACACCTATTTTTGAAATGCCTATCGGAAACTACATCTGAAATTCCTATCAGCACCTATATTTGGAATGCCTATCGGCAACCATATCTGGAATGCCTATCGGCACCTATATTTGAAATGCCTATCGGCTTCTATATCTGAAATGCCTATCTGCACCTATTTTTAAAATGCCAATCGGCAACTATATCTGAAATGCCTATCGGCACCTATATCTGAAATGCCTATCGACACCTATATCTGAAATGCCTATCGACACCTATTTCTGAAATGCCTATCGACACCTATATCTGAAATGCCTATCGACACCTATATCTGAAATGCCTATCGACACCTATATCTGACTTGCCTATCGACACCTATATCTGAAATGCCTATCGACACCTATATCTGAAATGCCTATCGACACCTATATCTGAAATGCCTATCGACACCTATATCTGAAATGCCTATCGACACCTATTTTTGAAATGCCTATCGGAAACTACATCTGAAATGCCTATCAGCACCTATATTTGAAATGCCTATCGGCAACCATATCTGGAATGCCTATCGGCACCTATATTTGAAATGCCTATCGGCTTCTATATCTGAAATGCCTATCGGCACCTATTTTTAAAATGCCAATCGGCAACTATATCTGAAATGCCTATCGGCACCTATATCTGAAATGCCTATCGACACCTATATCTGAAATGCCTATCGTCACCTATATCTGAAATGCCTATCGACACCTATTTTTGAAATGCCTATCGGAAACTACATCTGAAATGCCTATCAGCACCTATATTTGAAATGCCTATCGGCAACCATATCTGGAATGCCAATCGGCACCTATATTTGAAATGCCTATCGGCTTCTATATCTGAAATGCCTATCGGCACCTATTTTTAAAATGCCAATCGGCAACTATATCTGAAATGCCTATCGGCACCTATAACTGAAATGCCTATCGACACCTATATCTGAAATGCCTATCGACACCTATTTCTGAAATGCCTATCGACACCTATATCTGAAATGCCTATCGACACCTATATCTGAAATGCCTATCGACACCTATATCTGAAATGCCTATCGACACATATATCTGAAATGCCTATCGACACCTATATCTGAAATGCCTATCGACACCTATATCTGAAATGCCTATCGACACCTATATCTGAAATGCCTATCGACACCTATTTTTGAAATGCCTATCGGAAACTACATCTGAAATGCCTATCAGTACCTATATTTGAAATGCCTATCGGCAACCATATCTGGAATGCCTATCGGCACCTATATTTGAAATGCCTATCGGCTTCTATATCTGAAATGCCTATCGGCACCTATTTTTAAAATGCCAATCGGCAACTATATCTGAAATGCCTATCGGCACCTATATCTGAAATGCCTATCGACACCTATATCTGAAATGCCTATCGACACCTATATCTGAAATGCCTATCGACACCTATATCTGAAATGCCTATCGACACCTATATCTGAAATGCCTATCGACACCTATATCTGAAATGCCTATCGACACCTATATCTGAAATGCCTATCGACACCTATATCTGAAATGCCTATCGACACCTATTTTTGAAATGCCTATCGGAAACTACATCTGAAATGCCTATCAGCACCTATATTTGAAATGCCTATCGGCAACCATATCTGGAATGCCTATCGGCACCTATATTTGAAATGCCTATCGGCTTCTATATCTGAAATGCCTATCGGCACCTATTTTTAAAATGCCAATCGGCAACTATACCTGAAATGCCTATCGCCTACTATATCTGAAATGCCTATCGACACCTATATCTGAAATGCCTATCGACACCTATATCTGAAATGCCTATCGACACCTATATCTGAAATGCCTTACGACACCTATATCTGAAATGCCTATCGACACCTATATCTGAAATGCCTATCGACACCTATATCTGAAATGCCTATCGACACCTATATCTGAAATGCCTATCGACACCTATTTTTGAAATGCCTATCGAAAACTACATCTGAAATGCCTATCAGCACCTATATTTGAAATGCCTATCGGCAACCATATCTGGAATGCCTATCGGCACCTATATTTGAAATGCCTATCGGCTTCTATATCTGAAATGCCTATCGGCACCTATTTTTAAAATGCCAATCGGCAACTATATCTGAAATGCCTATCGGCACCTATATCTGAAATGCCTATCGGCACCTATATCTGAAATGCCTATCGACACCTATATCTGAAGTGCCTATCGACACCTATATCTGAAATGCCTATCGACACCTATATCTGAAATGCCTATCGACACCTATATCTGAAATGCCTATCGACACCTATATCTGAAATGCCTATCGACACCTATATCTGAAATGCCTATCGACCCCTATTTTTAAAATGCCTATCGGAAACTACATCTGAAATGCCTATCAGCACCTTTATTTGAAATGCCTATCGGCAACCATATCTGGAATGCCTATCGGCACCTATATTTGAAATGCCTATCGGCTTCTATATCTGAAATGCCTATCGGCACCTATTTTTAAAATGCCAATCGGCAACTATATCTGAAATGCCTATCGACACCTATATCAGATATGCCTAACGACACCTATATCTGAAATGCCTATCGACACCTATATCTGAAATGCCTATCGACACCTATATCTGATATGCCTAACGACACCTATATCTGAAATGCCTATCGACACCTATTTTTGAAATGCCTATCGGAAACTACATCTGAAATGCCTATCAGCACCTATATTTGAAATGCCTATCGGCAACCATATCTGGAATGCCTATCGGCACCTATATTTGAAATGCCTATCGGCTTCTATATCTGAAATGCCCATCGGCACCTATTTTTAAAATGCCAATCGGCAACTATATCTGAAATGCCTATCGGCACCTATATCTGAAATGCCTATCGACACCTATATCTGAAATGCCTATCGACACCTATATCTGAAATGCCTATCGACACCTATATCTGAAATGCCTATCGACACCTATATCTAAAATGCCTATCGAGACCTATATCTGAAATGCCTATCGACACCTATATCTGAAATGCCTATCGACACCTATTTTTGAAATGCCTATCGGAAACTACATCTGAAATGCCTATCAGCACCTATATTTGAAATGCCAATCGGCAACCATATCTGGAATGCCTATCGGCAGCTATATTTGAAATGCCTATCGGCTTCTATATCTGAAATGCCTATCGGCACCTATTTTTAAAATGCCAATCGGCAACTATATCTGAAATGCCTATCGGCACCTATATCTGAAATGCCTATCGACACCTATATCTGAAATGCCTATCGACACCTATATCTGAAATGCCTATCGACACCTATATCTCAAATGCCTATCGACACCTATATCTGAAATGCCTATCGACACCTATATCTAAAATGCCTATCGACACCTATATCTGAAATGCCTATCGACACCTATATCTGAAATGCCTATCGACACCTATATCTGAAATGCCTATCGTCACCTATTTTTGAAATGCCTATCGGAAACTACATCTGAAATGCCTATCAGCACCTATATTTGAAATGCCTATCGGCAACCATATCTGGAATGCCTATCGGCACCTATATTTGAAATGCCTATCGGCTTCTATATCTGAAATGCCTATCGGCACCTATTTTTTAAATGCCAATCGGCAACTATATCTGAAATGCCTATCGGCAACTATATCTGAAATGCCTATCGACACCTATATCTGAAATGCCTATCGACACCTATATCTGAAATGCCTATCGACACCTATATCTGAAATGCCTATCGACACCTATATCTGAAATGCCTATCGACACCTATTTTTGAAATGCCTATCGGAAACTACATCTGAAATGCCTATCAGCACCTATATTTGAAATGCCTATCGGCAACCATATCTGGAATGCCAATCGGCACCTATATTTGAAATGCCTATCGGCTTCTATATCTGAAATGCCTATCGGCACCTATTTTTAAAATGCCAATCGGCAACTATATCTGAAATGCCTATCGGCACCTATATCTGAAATGCCTATCGACACCTATATCTGAAATGCCTATCGACACCTATTTCTGAAATGCCTATCGACACCTATATCTGAAATGCCTATCGACACCTATATCTGAAATGCCTATCGACACCTATATCTGAAATGCCTATCGACACCTATATCTGAAATGCCTATCGACACCTATATCTGAAATGCCTATCGACACCTATATCTGAAATGCCTATCGACACCTATATCTGAAATGCCTATCGACACCTATTTTTGAAATGCCTATCGGAAACTACATCTGAAATGCCTATCAGTACCTATCTTTGAAATGCCTATCGGCAACCATATCTGGAATGCCTATCGGCACCTATATTTGAAATGCCTATCGGCTTCTATATCTGAAATGCCTATCGGCACCTATTTTTAAAATGCCAATCGGCAACTATATCTGAAATGCCTATCGGCACCTATATCTGAAATGCCTATCGACACCTATATCTGAAATGCCTATCGACACCTATATCTGAAATGCCTATCGACACCTGTATCTGAAATGCCTATCGACACCTATATCTGAAATGCCTATCGACACCTATATCTGAAATGCCTATCGACACCTATATCTGAAATGCCTATCGACACCTATATCTGAAATGCCTATCGACACCTATTTTTGAAATGCCTATCGGAAACTACATCTGAAATGCCTATCAGCACCTATATTTGAAATGCCTATCGGCAACCATATCTGGAATGCCTATCGGCACCTATATTTGAAATGCATATCGGCTTCTATATCTGAAATGCCTATCGGCACCTATTTTTAAAATGCCAATCGGCAACTATATCTGAAATGCCTATCGGCACCTATATCTGAAATGCCTATCGACACCTATATCTGAAATGCCTATCGACACCTATATCTGAAATGCCTATCGACACCTATATCTGAAATGCCTTACGACACCTATATCTGAAATGCCGATCGACACCTATATCTGAAATGCCTATCGACACCTATATCTGAAATGCCTATCGACACCTATATCTGAAATGCCTATCGACACCTATTTTTGAAATGCCTATCGGAAACTACATCTGAAATGCCTATCAGCACCTATATTTGAAATGCCTATCGGCAACCATATCTGGAATGCCTATCGGCACCTATATTTGAAATGCCTATCGGCTTCTATATCTGAAATGCCTATCGGCACCTATTTTTAAAATGCCAATCGGCAACTATATCTGAAATGCCTATCGGCACCTATATCTGAAATGCCTATCGACACCTATATCTGAAATGCCTATCGACACCTATATCTGAAGTGCCTATCGACACCTATATCTGAAATGCCTATCGACACCTATATCTGAAATGCCTATCGACACCTATATCTGAAATGCCTATCGACAC
Source organism: Venustoraphidia nigricollis (assembly GCA_034508555.1). Taxonomy (NCBI): domain Eukaryota; kingdom Metazoa; phylum Arthropoda; class Insecta; order Raphidioptera; family Raphidiidae; genus Venustoraphidia; species Venustoraphidia nigricollis. The sequence goes on along the minus strand of JAVRKA010000742.1, from coordinate 38,891 downwards.
CTATATCTGAAATGCCTATCGACACCTATATCTGAAATGCCACATCGACACCTATTTTTAAAATGCCTATCGGAAACTACATCTGAAATGCCTATCAGCACCTTTATTTGAAATGCCTATCGGCAACCATATCTGGAATGCCTATCGGCACCTATATTTAAAATGCCTATCGGCTTCTATATCTGAAATGCCTATCGGCACCTATTTTTAAAATGCCAATCGGCAACTATATCTGAAATGCGTATCGGCACCTATATCTGAAATGCCTATCGAGTCCTATATCTGAAATGCCTATCGACACCTATATCTGAAATGCCTATCGACACCTATATCTGAAATGCCTATCGACACCTATATCTGAAATGCCTATCGACACCTATATCTGATATGCCTAACGACACCTATATCTGAAATGCCTATCGACACCTATATCTAAAATGCCTATCGACACCTATATCTGGAATGCCTATCGACACCTATTTTTGAAATGCCTATCGGAAACTACATCTGAAATGCCTATCAGCACCTATATTTGAAATGCCTATCGGCAACCATATCTGGAATGCCTATCGGCACCTATATTTGAAATGCCTATCGGCTTCTATATCTGAAATGCCCATCGGCACCTATTTTTAAAATGCCAATCGGCAACTATATCTGAAATGCCTATCGGCACCTATATCTGAAATGCCTATCGACACCTATATCTGAAATGCCTATCGACACCTATATCTGAAATGCCTATCGACACCTATATCTGAAATGCCTATCGACACCTATATCTGAAATGCCTATCGACACCTATATCTGAAATGCCTATCGACACCTATATCTGAAATGCCTATCGACACCTATTTTTGAAATGCCTATCGGAAACTACATCTGAAATGCCTATCAGCACCTATATTTGAAATGCCAATCGGCAACCATATCTGGAATGCCTATCGGCAGCTATATTTGAAATGCCTATCGGCTTCTATATCTGAAATGCCTATCGGCGCCTATTTTTAAAATGCCAATCGGCAACTATATCTGAAATGCCTATCGGCACCTATATCTGAAATGAATATCGACACCTATATCTGAAATGCCTATCGACACCTATATCTGAAATGCCTATCGACACCTATATCTCAAATGCCTATCGACACCTATATCTGAAATGCCTATCGACACCTATATCTGAAATGCCTATCGACACCTATATCTGAAATGCCTATCGACACCTATATCTGAAATGCCTGTCGACACCTATATCTGAAATGCCTATCGACACCTATTTTTGAAATGCCTATCGGAAACTACATCTGAAATGCCTATCAGCACCTATATTTGAAATGCCTATCGGCAACCATATCTGGAATGCCTATCGGCACCTATATTTGAAATGCCTATCGGCTTCTATATCTGAAATGCCTATCGGCACCTATATCTGAAATGCCTATCGACACCTATATCTGAAATGCCTATCGACACCTATATCTGAAATGCCTATCGACACCTATATCTGAAATGCCTATCGACACCTATATCTGAAATGCCTATCGACACCTATATCTGAAATGCCTATCGACACCTATATCTGAAATGCCTATCGACACCTATATCTGAAATGCCTATCGACACCTATATCTGAAATGCCTATCGACACCTATATCTGAAATGCCTATCGACACCTATATCTGAAATGCCTATCGTCACCTATATCTGAAATGCCTATCGACACCTATTTTTGAAATGCCTATCGGAAACTACATCTGAAATGCCGATCAGCACCTATATTTGAAATGCCTATCGGCAACCATATCTGGAATGCCTATCGGCACCTATATTTGAAATGCCTATCGGCTTCTATATCTGAAATGCCTATCGGCACCTATTTTTAAATGCCAATCGGCAACTATATCTGAAATGCCTATCGGCACCTATATCTGAAATGCCTATCGACACCTATATCTGAAATGCCTATCGACACCTATATCTGAAATGCCTATCGACACCTATATCTGAAATGCCTATCGACACCTATATCTGAAATGCCTATCGACACCTATATCTGAAATGCCTATCGACACCTATATCTGAAATGCCTATCGACACCTATATCTGAAATGCCTATCGACACCTATATCTGAAATGCCTATCGACACCTATATCTCAAATGCCTATCGACACCTATATCTGAAATGCCTATCGACACCTATATCTGAAATGCCTATCGACACCTATATCTGAAATGCCTATCGACACTTATATCTGAAATGCCTATCGACACGTATATCTGAAATGCCTATCGACACCTATTTTTGAAATGCCTATCGGAAACTACATCTGAAATGCCTATTAGCACCTATATTTGAAATGCCAATCGGCAACCATATCTGGAATGCCTATCGGCACCTATATTTGAAATGCCTATCGGCTTCTATATCTGAAATGCCTATCGGCACCTATTTTTAAAATGCCAATCGGCAACTATATCTGAAATGCCTATCGGCACCTATATCTGAAATGCCTATCGACACCTATATCTGAAATGCCTATCGACACCTATATCTGAAATGCCTATCGACACCTATATCTGAAATGCCTATCGACACCTATATCTGAAATGCCTATCGACACTTATATCTGAAATGCCTATCGACACCTATATCTGAAATGCCTATCGACACCTATATCTGAAATGCCTATCGACACCTATTTTTGAAATGCCTATCGGAAACTACATCTGAAATGCCTATCAGCACCTATATTTGAAATGCCAATCGGCAACCATATCTGGAATGCCTATCGGCACCTATATTTGAAATGCCTATCGGCTTCTATATCTGAAATGCCTATCGGCACCTATTTTTAAAATGCCAATCGGCAACTATATCTTAAATGCCTATCGGCACCTATATCTGAAATGCCTATCGACACCTATATCTGAAATGCCTATCGACACCTATATCTGAAATGCCTATCGACACCTATATCTAAAATGCCTATCGACACCTATATCTGAAATGCCTATCGACACCTATATCTGAAATGCCTATCGACACCTATATCTGAAATGCCTATCGACACCTATATCTGAAATGCCTATCGACACCTATATCTGAAATGCCTATCGACACCTATATCTCAAATGCCTATCGACACCTATATCTGAAATGCCTATCGACACCTATATCTAAAATGCCTATCGACACCTATATCTGAAATGCCTATCGACACCTATATCTGAAATGCCTATCGACACCTATATCTGAAATGCCTATCGTCACCTATTTTTGAAATGCCTATCGGAAACTACATCTGAAATGCCTATCAGCACCTATATTTGAAATGCCTATCGGCAACCATATCTGGAATGCCTATCGGCACCTATATTTGAAATGCCTATCGGCTTCTATATCTGAAATGCCTATCGGCACCTATTTTTTAAATGCCAATCGGCAACTATATCTGAAATGCCTATCGGCAACTATATCTGAAATGCCTATCGACACCTATATCTGAAATGCCTATCGACACCTATATCTGAAATGCCTATCGACACCTATATCTGAAATGCCTATCGACACCTATATCTGAAATGCCTATCGACACCTATTTTTGAAATGCCTATCGGAAACTACATCTGAAATGCCTATCAGCACCTATATTTGAAATGCCTATCGGCAACCATATCTGGAATGCCAATCGGCACCTATATTTGAAATGCCTATCGGCTTCTATATCTGAAATGCCTATCGGCACCTATTTTTAAAATGCCAATCGGCAACTATATCTGAAATGTCTATCGGCACCTATATCTGAAATGCCTATCGACACCTATATCTGAAATGCCTATCGACACCTATTTCTGAAATGCCTATCGACACCTATATCTGAAATGCCTATCGACACCTATATCTGAAATGCCTATCGACACCTATATCTGAAATGCCTATCGACACCTATATCTGAAATGCCTATCGACACCTATATCTGAAATGCCTATCGACACCTATATCTGAAATGCCTATCGACACCTATATCTGAAATGCCTATCGACACCTATTTTTGAAATGCCTATCGGAAACTACATCTGAAATGCCTATCAGTACCTATCTTTGAAATGCCTATCGGCAACCATATCTGGAATGCCTATCGGCACCTATATTTGAAATGCCTATCGGCTTCTATATCTGAAATGCCTATCGGCACCCATTTTTAAAATGCCAATCGGCAACTATATCTGAAATGCCTATCGGCACCTATATCTGAAATGCCTATCGACACCTATATCTGAAATGCCTATCGACACCTATATCTGAAATGCCTATCGACACCTGTATCTGAAATGCCTATCGACACCTATATCTGAAATGCCTATCGACACCTATATCTGAAATGCCTATCGACACATATATCTGAAATGCCTATCGACACCTATATCTGAAATGCCTATCGACACCTATTTTTGAAATGCCTATCGGAAACTACATCTGAAATGCCTATCAGCACCTATATTTGAAATGCCTATCGGCAACCATATCTGGAATGCCTATCGGCACCTATATTTGAAATGCATATCGGCTTCTATATCTGAAATGCCTATCGGCACCTATTTTTAAAATGCCAATCGGCAACTATATCTGAAATGCCTATCGGCACCTATATCTGAAATGCCTATCGACACCTATATCTGAAATGCCTATCGACACCTATATCTGAAATGCCTATCGACACCTATATCTGAAATGCCTTACGACACCTATATCTGAAATGCCGATCGACACCTATATCTGAAATGCCTATCGACACCTATATCTGAAATGCCTATCGACACCTATATCTGAAATGCCTATCGACACCTATTTTTGAAATGCCTATCGGAAGCTACATCTGAAATGCCTATCAGCACCTATATTTGAAATGCCTATCGGCAACCATATCTGGAATGCCTATCGGCACCTATATTTGAAATGCCTATCGGCTTCTATATCTGAAATGCCTATCGGCACCTATTTTTAAAATGCCAATCGGCAACTATATCTGAAATGCCTATCGGCACCTATATCTGAAATGCCTATCGACACCTATATCTGAAATGCCTATCGACACCTATATCTGAAGTGCCTATCGACACCTATATCTGAAATGCCTATCGACACCTATATCGGAAATGCCTATCGACACCTATATCTGAAATGCCTATCGACACCTATATCTGAAATGCCTATCGACACCTATATCTGAAATGCCACATCGACACCTATTTTTAAAATGCCTATCGGAAACTACATCTGAAATGCTTATCAGCACCTTTATTTGAAATGCCTATCGGCAACCATATCTGGAATGCCTATCGGCACCTATATTTAAAATGCCTATCGGCTTCTATATCTGAAATGCCTATCGGCACCTATTTTTAAAATGCCAATCGGCAACTATATCTGAAATGCGTATCGGCACCTATATCTGAAATGCCTATCGACACCTATATCTGAAATGCCTATCGACACCTATATCTGAAATGCCTATCGACACCTATATCTGAAATGCCTATCGACACCTATATCTGAAATGCCTATCGACACCTATATCTGATATGCCTAACGACACCTATATCTGAAATGCCTATCGACACCTATATCTAAAATGCCTATCGACACCTATATCTGGAATGCCTATCGACACCTATTTTTGAAATGCCTATCGGAAACTACATCTGAAATGCCTATCAGCACCTATATTTGAAATGCCTATCGGCAACCATATCTGGAATGCCTATCGGCACCTATATTTGAAATGCCTATCGGCTTCTATATCTGAAATGCCCATCGGCACCTATTTTTAAAATGCCAATCGGCAACTATATCTGAAATGCCTATCGGCACCTATATCTGAAATGCCTATCGACACCTATATCTGAAATGCCTATCGACACCTATATCTGAAATGCCTATCGACACCTATATCTGAAATGCCTATCGACACCTATATCTGAAATGCCTATCGACACCTATATCTGAAATGCCTATCGACACCTATATCTGAAATGCCTATCGACACCTATTTTTGAAATGCCTATCGGAAACTACATCTGAAATGCCTATCAGCACCTATATTTGAAATGCTAATCGGCAACCATATCTGGAATGCCTATCGGCAGCTATATTTGAAATGCCTATCGGCTTCTATATCTGAAATGCCTATCGGCGCCTATTTTTAAAATGCCAATCGGCAATTATATCTGAAATGCCTATCGGCACCTATATCTGAAATGAATATCGACACCTATATCTGAAATGCCTATCGACACCTATATCTGAAATGCCTATCGACACCTATATCTCAAATGCCTATCGACACCTATATCTGAAATGCCTATCGACACCTATATCTGAAATGCCTATCGACACCTATATCTGAAATGCCTATCGACACCTATATCTGAAATGCCTGTCGACACCTATATCTGAAATGCCTATCGACACCTATTTTTGAAATGCCTATCGGAAACTACATCTGAAATGCCTATCAGCACCTATATTTGAAATGCCTATCGGCAACCATATCTGGAATGCCTATCGGCACCTATATTTGAAATGCCTATCGGCTTCTATATCTGAAATGCCTATCGGCACCTATATCTGAAATGCCTATCGACACCTATATCTGAAATGCCTATCGACACCTATATCTGAAATGCCTATCGACACCTATATCTGAAATGCCTATCGACACCTATATCTGAAATGCCTATCGACACCTATATCTGAAATGCCTACCGACACCTATATCTGAAATGCCTATCGACACCTATATCTGAAATGCCTATCGACACCTATATCTGAAATGCCTATCGACACCTATATCTGAAATGCCTATCGACACCTATATCTGAAATGCCTATCGTCACCTATATCTGAAATGCCTATCGACACCTATTTTTGAAATGCCTATCGGAAACTACATCTGAAATGCCGATCAGCACCTATATTTGAAATGCCTATCGGCAACCATATCTGGAATGCCTATCGGCACCTATATTTGAAATGCCTATCGGCTTCTATATCTGAAATGCCTATCGGCACCTATTTTTAAATGCCAATCGGCAACTATATCTGAAATGCCTATCGGCACCTATATCTGAAATGCCTATCGACACCTATATCTGAAATGCCTATCGACACCTATATCTGAAATGCCTATCGACACCTATATCTGAAATGCCTATCGACACCTATATCTGAAATGCCTATCGACACCTATATCTGAAATGCCTATCGACACCTATATCTGAAATGCATATCGACACCTATATCTGAAATGCCTATCGACACCTATATCTGAAATGCCTATCGACACCTATATCTCAAATGCCTATCGACACCTATATCTGAAATGCCTATCGACACCTATATCTGAAATGCCTATCGACACCTATATCTGAAATGCCTATCGACACTTATATCTGAAATGCCTATCGACACGTATATCTGAAATGCCTATCGACACCTATTTTTGAAATGCCTATCGGAAACTACATCTGAAATGCCTATTAGCACCTATATTTGAAATGCCAATCGGCAACCATATCTGGAATGCCTATCGGCACCTATATTTGAAATGCCTATCGGCTTCTATATCTGAAATGCCTATCGGCACCTATTTTTAAAATGCCAATCGGCAACTATATCTTAAATGCCTATCGGCACCTATATCTGAAATGCCTATCGACACCTATATCTGAAATGCCTATCGACACCTATATCTGAAATGCCTATCGACACCTATATCTGAAATGCCTATCGACACCTATATCTGAAATGCCTATCGACACTTATATCTGAAATGCCTATCGACACCTATATCTGAAATGCCTATCGACACCTATATCTGAAATGCCTATCGACACCTATTTTTGAAATGCCTATCGGAAACTACATCTGAAATGCCTATCAGCACCTATATTTGAAATGCCAATCGGCAACCATATCTGGAATGCCTATCGGCACCTATATTTGAAATGCCTATCGGCTTCTATATCTGAAATGCCTATCGGCACCTATTTTTAAAATGCCAATCGGCAACTATATCTTAAATGCCTATCGGCACCTATATCTGAAATGCCTATCGACACCTATATCTGAAATGCCTATCGACACCTATATCTGAAATGCCTATCGACACCTATATCTGAAATGCCTATCGACACCTATATCTGAAATGCCTATCGACACATATATCTGAAATGCCTATCGACACCTATATCTGAAATGCCTATCGACACCTATATCTGAAATGCCTATCGACACCTATATCTGAAATGCCTATCGACACCTATATCTGAAATGCCTATCGACACCTATATCTGAAATGCCCATGGACACCTATTTTTGAAATGCCTATCGGAAACTACATCTGAAATGCCGATCAGCACCTATATTTGAAATGCCTATCGGCAACCATATCTGGAATGCCTATCGGCACCTATATTTGAAATGCCTATCGGCTTCTATATCTGAAATGCCTATCGGCACCTATTTTTAAATGCCAATCGGCAACTATATCTGAAATGCCTATCGGCACCTATATCTGAAATGCCTATCGACACCTATATCTGAAATGCCTATCGACACCTATATCTGAAATGCCTATCGACACCTATATCTGAAATGCCTATCGACACCTATATCTGAAATGCCTATCGACACCTATATCTGAAATGCCTATCGACACCTATATCTGAAATGCCTATCGACACCTATATCTGAAATGCCTATCGACACCTATATCTGAAATGCCTATCGACACCCATATCTCAAATGCCTATCGACACCTATATCTGAAATGCCTATCGACACCTATATCTGAAATGCCTATCGACACCTATATCTGAAATGCCTATCGACACTTATATCTGAAATGCCTATCGACACGTATATCTGAAATGCCTATCGACACCTATTTTTGAAATGCCTATCGGAAACTACATCTGAAATGCCTATTAGCACCTATATTTGAAATGCCAATCGGCAACCATATCTGGAATGCCTATCGGCACCTATATTTGAAATGCCTATCGGCTTCTATATCTGAAATGCCTATCGGCACCTATTTTTAAAATGCCAATCGGCAACTATATCTGAAATGCCTATCGGCACCTATATCTGAAATGCCTATCGACACCTATATCTGAAATGCCTATCGACACCTATATCTGAAATGCCTATCGACACCTATATCTGAAATGCCTATCGACACCTATATCTGAAATGCCTATCGACACTTATATCTGAAATGCCTATCGACACCTATATCTGAAATGCCTATCGACACCTATATCTGAAATGCCTATCGACACCTATTTTTGAAATGCCTATCGGAAACTACATCTGAAATGCCTATCAGCACCTATATTTGAAATGCCAATCGGCAACCATATCTGGAATGCCTATCGGCACCTATATTTGAAATGCCTATCGGCTTCTATATCTGAAATGCCTATCGGCACCTATTTTTAAAATGCCAATCGGCAACTATATCTTAAATGCCTATCGGCACCTATATCTGAAATGCCTATCGACACCTATATCTGAAATGCCTATCGACACCTATATCTGAAATGCCTATCGACACCTATATCTGAAATGCCTATCGACACCTATATCTGAAATGCCTATCGACACCTATATCTGAAATGCCTATCGACACCTATATCTGAAATGCCTATCGACACCTATATCTGAAATGCCTATCGACACCTATATCTGAAATGCCTATCGACACCTATATCTGAAATGCCTATCGACACCTATATCTGAAATGCCCATGGACACCTATTTTTGAAGTGCCTATCGGAAACTACATCTGAAATGCCTATCAGCACCTATATTTGAAATGCCTATCGGCAACCATATCTGGAATGCCTATCGGCACCTATATTTGAAATGCCTATCGGCTTCTATATCTGAAATGCCTATCGGCACCTATTTTTAAAATGCCAATCGGCAACTATATCTGAAATGCCTATCGGCACCTATATCTGAAATGCCTATCGACACCTATATCTGAAATGCCTATCGACACCTATATCTGAAATGCCTATCGACACCTATATCTGAAATGCCTATCGACACCTATATCTGAAATGCCTATCGACACCTATATCTGAAATGCCTATCGACACCTATTTTTGAAATGCCTATCGGAAACTACATCTGAAATGCCTATCAGCACCTATATTTGAAATGCCTATCGGCAACCATATCTGGAATGCCTATCGGCACCTATATTTGAAATGCCTATCGGCTTCTATATCTGAAATGCCTATCGGCACCTATTTTTAAAATGCCAATCGGCAACTATATCTGAAATGCCTATCGGCACCTATATATGAAATGCCTATCGACACCTATATCTGAAATGCCTATCGACACCTATATCTGAAATGCCTATCGACACCTACATCTGAAATGCCTATCGACACCTATATCTGAAATGCCTATCGACACCTATATCTGAAATGCCTATCGACACCTATATCTGAAATGCCTATCGACACGTATATCTGAAATGCCTATCGACACCTATTTTTGAAATGCCTATCGGAAACTACATCTGAAATGCCTATCAGCACCTATATTTGAAATGCCAATCGGCAACCATATCTGGAATGCCTATCGGCACCTATATTTGAAATGCCTATCGGCTTCTATATCTGAAATGCCTATCGGCACCTATTTTTAAAATGCCATTCGGCAACTATATCTGAAATGCCTATCGGCACCTATATCTGAAATGCCTATCGACACCTATATCTGAAATGCCTATCGACACCTATATCTGAAATGCCTATCGACACCTATATCTCAAATGCCTATCGACACCTATATCTGAAATGCCTATCGACACCTATATCTGAAATGCCTATCGACACCTATCTCTGAAATGCCTATCGACACCTATATCTGAAATGCCTATCGACACCTATATCTGAAATGCCTATCGACACCTATTTTTGAAATGCCTATCGGAAACTACATCTGAAATGCCTATCAGCACCTATATTTGAAATGCCTATCGGCAACCATATCTGGAATGCCTATCGGCACCTATATTTGAAATGCCTATCGGCTTCTATATCTGAAAAGCCTATCGGCACCTATTTTTAAAATGCCAATCGGCAACTATATCTGAAATGCCTATCGGCACCTATATCTGAAATGCCTATCGACACCTATATCTGAAATGCCTATCGACACCTATATCTGAAATGCCTATCGACACCTATATCTGAAATGCCTATCGACACCTATATCTGAAATGCCTATCGACACCTATATCTGAAATGTCTATCGACACCTATATCTGAAATGCCTATCGACACCTATATCTGAAATGCCTATCGACACCTATTTTTGAAATGCCTATCGGAAACTACATCTGAAATTCCTATCAGCACCTATATTTGGAATGCCTATCGGCAACCATATCTGGAATGCCTATCGGCACCTATATTTGAAATGCCTATCGGCTTCTATATCTGAAATGCCTATCGGCACCTATTTTTAAAATGCTAATCGGCAACTATATCTGAAATGCCTATCGGCACCTATATCTGAAATGCCTATCGACACCTATATCTGAAATGCCTATCGACACCAATTTCTGAAATGCCTATCGACACCTATATCTGAAATGCCTATCGACACCTATATCTGAAATGCCTATCGACACCTATATCTGACTTGCCTATCGACACCTATATCTGAAATGCCTATCGACACCTATATCTGAAATGCCTATCGACACCTATATCTGAAATGCCTATCGACACCTATATCTGAAATGCCTATCGACACCTATTTTTGAAATGCCTATCGGAAACTACATCTGAAATGCCTATCAGCACCTATATTTGAAATGCCTATCGGCAACCATATCTGGAATGCCTATCGGCACCTATATTTGAAATGCCTATCGGCTTCTATATCTGAAATGCCTATCGGCACCTATTTTTAAAATGCTAATCGGCAACTATATCTGAAATGCCTATCGGCACCTATATCTGAAATGCCTATCGACACCTATATCTGAAATGCCTATCGTCACCTATATCTGAAATGCCTATCGACACCTATTTTTGAAATGCCTATCGGAAACTACATCTGAAATGCCTATCAGCACCTATATTTGAAATGCCTATCGGCAACCATATCTGGAATGCTAATCGGCACCTATATTTGAAATGCCTATCGGCTTCTATATCTGAAATGCCTATCGGCACCTATTTTTAAAATGCCAATCGGCAACTATATCTGAAATGCCTATCGGCACCTATAACTGAAATGCCTATCGACACCTATATCTGAAATGCCTATCGACACCTATTTCTGAAATGCCTATCGACACCTATATCTGAAATGCCTATCGACACCTATATCTGAAATGCCTATCGACACCTATATCTGAAATGCCTATCGACACCTATATCTGAAATGCCTATCGACACCTATATCTGAAATGCCTATCGACACCTATATCTGAAATGCCTAACGACACCTATATCTGAAATGCCTATCGACACCTATTTTTGAAATGCCTATCGGAAACTACATCTGAAATGCCTATCAGTACCTATATTTGAAATGCCTATCGGCAACCATATCTGGAATGCCTATCGGCACCTATATTTGAAATGCCTATCGGCTTCTATATCTGAAATGCCTATCGGCACCTATTTTTAAAATGCCAATCGGCAACTATATCTGAAATGCCTATCGGCACCTATATCTGAAATGCCTATCGGCACCTATATCTGAAATGCCTATCGACACCTATATCTGAAGTGCCTATCGACACCTATATCTGAAATGCCTATCGACACCTATATCTGAAATGCCTATCGCCACCTATATCTGAAATGCCTATCGACACCTATATCTGAAATGCCTATCGACACCTATATCTGAAATGCCTATCGACACCTATTTTTAAAATGCCTATCGGAAACTACATCTGAAATGCCTATCAGCACCTTTATTTGAAATGCCTATCGGCAACCATATCTGGAATGCCTATCGGCACCTATATTTAAAATGCCTATCGGCTTCTATATCTGAAATGCCTATCGGCACCTATTTTTAAAATGCCAATCGGCAACTATATCTGAAATGCCTATCGGCACCTATATCTGAAATGCCTATCGACACCTATATCTGAAATGCCTATCGACACCTATATCTGAAATGCCTATCGACACCTATATCTGAAATGCCTATCGACACCTATATCTGAAATGCCTATCGACACCTATATCTGATATGCCTAACGACACCTATATCTGAAATGCCTATCGACACCTATATCTAAAATGCCTATCGACACCTATATCTGGAATGCCTATCGACACCTATTTTTGAAATGCCTATCGGAAACTACATCTGAATTGCCTATCAGCACCTATATATTTTGAAATGCCTATCGGCAACCATATCTGCAATGCCTATCGGCACCTATATTTGAAATGCCTATCGGCTTCTATATCTGAAATGCCCATCGGCACCTATTTTTAAAATGCCAATCGGCAACTATATCTGAAATGCCTATCGGCACCTATATCTGAAATGCCTATCGACACCTATATCTGAAATGCCTATCGACACCTATATCTGAAATGCCTATCGACACCTATATCTGAAATGCCTATCGACACCTAAATCTAAAATGCCTATCGAGACCTATATCTGAAATGCCTATCGACACCTATATCTGAAATGCCTATCGACACCTATTTTTGAAATGCCTATCGGAAACTACATCTGAAATGCCTATCAGCACCTATATTTGAAATGCCAATCGGCAACCATATCTGGAATGCCTATCGGCAGCTATATTTGAAATGCCTATCGGCTTCTATATCTGAAATGCCTATCGGCACCTATTTTTAAAATGCCAATCGGCAACTATATCTGAAATGCCTATCGGCACCTATATCTGAAATGCCTATCGACACCTATATCTGAAATGCCTATCGACACCTATATCTGAAATGCCTATCGACACCTATATCTCAAATGCCTATCGACACCTATATCTGAAATGCCTATCGACACCTATATCTGAAATGCCTATCGACACCTATATCTGAAATGCCTATCGACACCTATTTTTGAAATGCCTATCGGAAACTACATCTGAAATGCCTATCAGCACCTATATTTGAAATGCCTATCGGCAACCATATCTGGAATGCCTATCGGCACCTATATTTGAAATGCCTATCGGCTTCTATATCTGAAATGCCTATCGGCACATATTTTAAAAATGCCAATCGGCAACTATATCTGAAATGCCTATCGGCACCTATATCTGAAATGCCTATCGACACCTATATCTGAAATGCCTATCGACACCTATATCTGAAATGCCTATCGACACCTATATCTGAAATGCCTATCGACACCTATATCTGAAATGCCTATCGACACCTATATCTGAAATGCCTATCGACACCTATATCTGAAATGCCTATCGACACCTATATCTGAAATGCCCATGGACAACTATTTTTGAAGTGCCTATCGGAAACTACATCTGAAATGCCTATCAGCACCTATATTTGAAATGCCTATCGGCAACCATATCTGGAATGCCTATCGGCACCTATATTTGAAATGCCTATCGGCTTCTATATCTGAAATGCCTATCGGCACCTATTTTTAAAATGCCAATCGGCAACTATATCTGAAATGCCTATCGGCACCTATATCTGAAATGCCTATCGACACCTATATCTGAAATGCCTATCGACACCTATATCTGAAATGCCTATCGACACCTATATCTGAAATGCCTATCGACACCTATATCTGAAATGCCTATCGACACCTATATCTGAAATGCCTATCGACACCTATATCTGAAATGCCTATCGACACCTATATCTCAAATGCCTATCGACACCTATATCTGAAATGCCTATCGACACCTATATCTGAAATGCCTATCGACACCTATATCTGAAATGCCTATCGACACTTATATCTGAAATGCCTATCGACACGTATATCTGAAATGCCTATCGACACCTATTTTTGAAATGCCTATCGGAAACTACATCTGAAATGCCTATTAGCACCTATATTTGAAATGCCAATCGGCAACCATATCTGGAATGCCTATCGGCACCTATATTTGAAATGCCTATCGGCTTCTATATCTGAAATGCCTATCGGCACCTATTTTTAAAATGCCAATCGGCAACTATATCTGAAATGCCTATCGGCACCTATATCTGAAATGCCTATCGACACCTATATCTGAAATGCCTATCGACACCTATATCTGAAATGCCTATCGACACCTATATCTAAAATGCCTATCGACACCTATATCTGAAATGCCTATCGACACTTATATCTGAAATGCCTATCGACACCTATATCTGAAATGCCTATCGACACCTATATCTGAAATGCCTATCGACACCTATTTTTGAAATGCCTATCGGAAACTACATCTGAAATGCCTATCAGCACCTATATTTGAAATGCCAATCGGCAACCATATCTGGAATGCCTATCGGCACCTATATTTGAAATGCCTATCGGCTTCTATATCTGAAATGCCTATCGGCACCTATTTTTAAAATGCCAATCGGCAACTATATCTTAAATGCCTATCGGCACCTATATCTGAAATGCCTATCGACACCTATATCTGAAATGCCTATCGACACCTATATCTGAAATGCCTATCGACACCTATATCTGAAATGCCTATCGACACCTATATCTGAAATGCCTATCGACACCTATATCTGAAATGCCTATCGACACCTATATCTGAAATGCCTATCGACACCTATATCTGAAATGCCTATCGACACCTATATCTGAAATGCCTATCGACACCTATTTTTGAAATGCCTATCGGAAACTACATCTGAAATGCCTATCAGCACCTATATTTGAAATGCCTATCGGCAACCATATCTGGAATGCCTATCGGCACCTATATTTGAAATGCCTATCGGCTTCTATATCTGAAATGCCTATCGGCACCTATTTTTAAAATGCCAATCGGCAACTATATCTGAAATGCCTATCGGCACCTATATATGAAATGCCTATCGACACCTATATCTGAAATGCCTATCGACACCTATATCTGAAATGCCTATCGACACCTACATCTGAAATGCCTATCGACACCTATATCTGAAATGCCTATCGACACCTATATCTGAAATGCCTATCGACACCTATATCTGAAATGCCTATCGACACGTATATCTGAAATGCCTATCGACACCTATTTTTGAAATGCCTATCGGAAACTACATCTGAAATGCCTATCAGCACCTATATTTGAAATGCCAATCGGCAACCATATCTGGAATGCCTATCGGCACCTATATTTGAAATGCCTATCGGCTTCTATATCTGAAATGCCTATCGGCACCTATTTTTAAAATGCCATTCGGCAACTATATCTGAAATGCCTATCGGCACCTATATCTGAAATGCCTATCGACACCTATATCTGAAATGCCTATCGACACCTATATCTGAAATGCCTATCGACACCTATATCTCAAATGCCTATCGACACCTATATCTGAAATGCCTATCGACACCTATATCTGAAATGCCTATCGACACCTATCTCTGAAATGCCTATCGACACCTATATCTGAAATGCCTATCGACACCTATATCTGAAATGCCTATCGACACCTATTTTTGAAATGCCTATCGGAAACTACATCTGAAATGCCTATCAGCACCTATATTTGAAATGCCTATCGGCAACCATATCTGGAATGCCTATCGGCACCTATATTTGAAATGCCTATCGGCTTCTATATCTGAAAAGCCTATCGGCACCTATTTTTAAAATGCCAATCGGCAACTATATCTGAAATGCCTATCGGCACCTATATCTGAAATGCCTATCGACACCTATATCTGAAATGCCTATCGACACCTATATCTGAAATGCCTATCGACACCTATATCTGAAATGCCTATCGACACCTATATCTGAAATGCCTATCGACACCTATATCTGAAATGTCTATCGACACCTATATCTGAAATGCCTATCGACACCTATATCTGAAATGCCTATCGACACCTATTTTTGAAATGCCTATCGGAAACTACATCTGAAATTCCTATCAGCACCTATATTTGGAATGCCTATCGGCAACCATATCTGGAATGCCTATCGGCACCTATATTTGAAATGCCTATCGGCTTCTATATCTGAAATGCCTATCGGCACCTATTTTTAAAATGCTAATCGGCAACTATATCTGAAATGCCTATCGGCACCTATATCTGAAATGCCTATCGACACCTATATCTGAAATGCCTATCGACACCAATTTCTGAAATGCCTATCGACACCTATATCTGAAATGCCTATCGACACCTATATCTGAAATGCCTATCGACACCTATATCTGACTTGCCTATCGACACCTATATCTGAAATGCCTATCGACACCTATATCTGAAATGCCTATCGACACCTATATCTGAAATGCCTATCGACACCTATATCTGAAATGCCTATCGACACCTATTTTTGAAATGCCTATCGGAAACTACATCTGAAATGCCTATCAGCACCTATATTTGAAATGCCTATCGGCAACCATATCTGGAATGCCTATCGGCACCTATATTTGAAATGCCTATCGGCTTCTATATCTGAAATGCCTATCGGCACCTATTTTTAAAATGCTAATCGGCAACTATATCTGAAATGCCTATCGGCACCTATATCTGAAATGCCTATCGACACCTATATCTGAAATGCCTATCGTCACCTATATCTGAAATGCCTATCGACACCTATTTTTGAAATGCCTATCGGAAACTACATCTGAAATGCCTATCAGCACCTATATTTGAAATGCCTATCGGCAACCATATCTGGAATGCTAATCGGCACCTATATTTGAAATGCCTATCGGCTTCTATATCTGAAATGCCTATCGGCACCTATTTTTAAAATGCCAATCGGCAACTATATCTGAAATGCCTATCGGCACCTATAACTGAAATGCCTATCGACACCTATATCTGAAATGCCTATCGACACCTATTTCTGAAATGCCTATCGACACCTATATCTGAAATGCCTATCGACACCTATATCTGAAATGCCTATCGACACCTATATCTGAAATGCCTATCGACACCTATATCTGAAATGCCTATCGACACCTATATCTGAAATGCCTATCGACACCTATATCTGAAATGCCTAACGACACCTATATCTGAAATGCCTATCGACACCTATTTTTGAAATGCCTATCGGAAACTACATCTGAAATGCCTATCAGTACCTATATTTGAAATGCCTATCGGCAACCATATCTGGAATGCCTATCGGCACCTATATTTGAAATGCCTATCGGCTTCTATATCTGAAATGCCTATCGGCACCTATTTTTAAAATGCCAATCGGCAACTATATCTGAAATGCCTATCGGCACCTATATCTGAAATGCCTATCGGCACCTATATCTGAAATGCCTATCGACACCTATATCTGAAGTGCCTATCGACACCTATATCTGAAATGCCTATCGACACCTATATCTGAAATGCCTATCGCCACCTATATCTGAAATGCCTATCGACACCTATATCTGAAATGCCTATCGACACCTATATCTGAAATGCCTATCGACACCTATTTTTAAAATGCCTATCGGAAACTACATCTGAAATGCCTATCAGCACCTTTATTTGAAATGCCTATCGGCAACCATATCTGGAATGCCTATCGGCACCTATATTTAAAATGCCTATCGGCTTCTATATCTGAAATGCCTATCGGCACCTATTTTTAAAATGCCAATCGGCAACTATATCTGAAATGCCTATCGGCACCTATATCTGAAATGCCTATCGACACCTATATCTGAAATGCCTATCGACACCTATATCTGAAATGCCTATCGACACCTATATCTGAAATGCCTATCGACACCTATATCTGAAATGCCTATCGACACCTATATCTGATATGCCTAACGACACCTATATCTGAAATGCCTATCGACACCTATATCTAAAATGCCTATCGACACCTATATCTGGAATGCCTATCGACACCTATTTTTGAAATGCCTATCGGAAACTACATCTGAATTGCCTATCAGCACCTATATATTTTGAAATGCCTATCGGCAACCATATCTGCAATGCCTATCGGCACCTATATTTGAAATGCCTATCGGCTTCTATATCTGAAATGCCCATCGGCACCTATTTTTAAAATGCCAATCGGCAACTATATCTGAAATGCCTATCGGCACCTATATCTGAAATGCCTATCGACACCTATATCTGAAATGCCTATCGACACCTATATCTGAAATGCCTATCGACACCTATATCTGAAATGCCTATCGACACCTAAATCTAAAATGCCTATCGAGACCTATATCTGAAATGCCTATCGACACCTATATCTGAAATGCCTATCGACACCTATTTTTGAAATGCCTATCGGAAACTACATCTGAAATGCCTATCAGCACCTATATTTGAAATGCCAATCGGCAACCATATCTGGAATGCCTATCGGCAGCTATATTTGAAATGCCTATCGGCTTCTATATCTGAAATGCCTATCGGCACCTATTTTTAAAATGCCAATCGGCAACTATATCTGAAATGCCTATCGGCACCTATATCTGAAATGCCTATCGACACCTATATCTGAAATGCCTATCGACACCTATATCTGAAATGCCTATCGACACCTATATCTCAAATGCCTATCGACACCTATATCTGAAATGCCTATCGACACCTATATCTAAAATGCCTATCGACACCTATATCTGAAATGCCTATCGACACCTATATCTGAAATGCCTATCGACACCTATATCTGAAATGCCTATCGTCACCTATTTTTGAAATGCCTATCGGAAACTACATCTGAAATGCCTATCAGCACCTATATTTGAAATGCCTATCGGCAACCATATCTGGAATGCCTATCGGCACCTATATTTGAAATGCCTATCGGCTTCTATATCTGAAATGCCTATCGGCACCTATTTTTTAAATGCCAATCGGCAACTATATCTGAAATGCCTATCGGCAACTATATCTGAAATGCCTATCGACACCTATATCTGAAATGCCTATCGACACCTAGATCTGAAATGCCTATCGACACCTATATCTGAAATGCCTATCGACACCTATATCTGAAATGCCTATCGACACCTATTTTTGAAATGCCTATCGGAAACTACATCTGAAATGCCTATCAGCACCTATATTTGAAATGCCTATCGGCAACCATATCTGGAATGCCAATCGGCACCTATATTTGAAATGCCTATCGGCTTCTATATCTGAAATGCCTATCGGCACCTATTTTTAAAATGCCAATCGGCAACTATATCTGAAATGCCTATCGGCACCTATAACTGAAATGCCTATCGACACCTATATCTGAAATGCCTATCGACACCTATTTCTGAAATGCCTATCGACACCTATATCTGAAATGCCTATCGACACCTATATCTGAAATGCCTATCGACACCTATATCTGAAATGCCTATCGACACCTATATCTGAAATGCCTATCGACACCTATATCTGAAATGCCTATCGACACCTATATCTGAAATGCCTATCGACACCTATATCTGAAATGCCTATCGACACCTATTTTTGAAATGCCTATCGGAAACTACATCTGAAATGCCTATCAGTACCTATCTTTGAAATGCCTATCGGCAAACATATCTGGAATGCCTATCGGCACCTATATTTGAAATGCCTATCGGCTTCTATATCTGAAATGCCTATCGGCACCTATTTTTAAAATGCCAATCGGCAACTATATCTGAAATGCCTATCGGCACCTATATCTGAAATGCCTATCGACACCTATATCTGAAATGCCTATCGACACCTATATCTGAAATGCCTATCGACACCTATATCTGAAATGCCTATCGACACCTATATCTGAAATGCCTATCGACACCAATATCTGAAATGCCTATCGACACCTATATCTGAAATGCCTATCGACACCTATATCTGAAATGCCTATCGTCACCTATTTTTGAAATGCCTATCGGAAACTACATCTGAAATGCCTATCAGCACCTATATTTGAAATGCCTATCGGCAACCATATCTGGAATGCCTATCGGCACCTATATTTGAAATGCATATCGGCTTCTATATCTGAAATGCCTATCGGCACCTATTTTTAAAATGCCAATCGGCAACTATATCTGAAATGCCTATCGACACCTATATCTGAAATGCCTATCGACACCTATATCTGAAATGCCTATCGACACCTATATCTGAAATGCCTATCGACACCTATATCTGAAATGCCTATCGACACCTATATCTGAAATGCCTATCGACACTTATATCTGAAATGCCTATTGACACCTATATCTGAAATGCCTATCGACACCTATATCTGAAATGCCTATCGACACCTATTTTTGAAATGCCTATCGGAAACTACATCTGAAATGCCTATCAGCACCTATATTTGAAATGCCTATCGGCAACCATATCTGGAATGCCTATCGGCACCTATATTTGAAATGCCTATCGGCTTCTATATCTGAAATGCCTATCGGCACCTATTTTTAAAATGCCAATCGGCAACTATATCTGAAATGCCTATCGGCACCTATATCTGAAATGCCTATCGACACCTATATCTGAAATGTCTATCGACACCTATATCTGAAATGCCTATCGACACCTATATCTGAAATGCCTATCGACACCTATATCTGAAATGCCTATCGACACCTATATCTGAAATGCCTATCGACACCTATATCTGAAATGGCTATCGACACCTATATCTGAAATGCCTATCGACACCTATTTTTGAAATGCCTATCGGAAACTACATCTGAAATGCCTATCAGCACCTATATTTGAAATGC
Source organism: Venustoraphidia nigricollis (assembly GCA_034508555.1). Classification (NCBI taxonomy): domain Eukaryota; kingdom Metazoa; phylum Arthropoda; class Insecta; order Raphidioptera; family Raphidiidae; genus Venustoraphidia; species Venustoraphidia nigricollis. The sequence goes on along the minus strand of JAVRKA010000742.1, from coordinate 16,921 downwards.
CTATCGGCAACCATATCTGGAATGCCTATCGGCACCTATATTTGAAATGCCTATCGGCTTCTATATCTGAAATGCCTATCGGCACCTATTTTTAAAATGCCAATCGGCAACTATATCTGCAATGCCTATCGGCACCTATATCTGAAATGCCTATCGACACCTATATCTGAAATGCCTATCGACACCTATATCCGAAATGCCTATCGACACCTATATCTGAAATGCCTATCGACACCTATATCTGAAATGCCTATCGACACCTATATCTGAAATGTCTATCGACACCTATTTTTGAAATGCCTATCGGAAACTACATCTGAAATGCCTATCAGCACCTATATTTGAAATGCCTATCGGCAACCATATCTGGAATGCCTATCGGCACCTATATTTGAAATGCCTATCGGCTTCTATATCTGAAATGCCTATCGGCACCTATTTTTAAAATGCCAATCGGCAACTATATCTGAAATGCCTATCGGCACCTATATCTGAAATGCCTATAGACACCTATATCTGAAATGCCTATCGACACCTATATCTGAAATGCCTATCGACACCTATTTCTGAAATGCCTATCGACAACTATATCTGAAATGCCTATCGACACCTATATCTGAAATGCCTATCGACACCTATATCTGAAATGCCTATTGACACCTATATCTGAAATGCCTATCGACACCTATATCTGAAATGCCAATCGACACCTTTTTTTTAAATGCCTATCGGAAACTACATCTGAAATGCCTATCAGCACCTATATTTGAAATGCCTATCGGCAACCATATCTGGAATGCCTATCGGCACCTATATTTGAAATGCCTATCGGCTTCTATATCTGAAATGCCTATCGGCACCTATTTTTAAAATGCCAATCGGCAACTATATCTGAAATGCCTATCGGCACCTATATCTGAAATGCCTATCGACACCTATATCTGAAATGCCTATCGACACCTATATCTGAAATGCCTATCGACACCTATATCTGAAATGCCTATCGACACCTATATCTGAAATGCCTATCGACACCTATTTTTGAAATGCCTATCGGAAACTACATCTGAAATGCCTATCAGCACCTATATTTGAAATGCCTATCGGCAACCATATCTGGAATGCCTGTCGGCACCTATATTTGAAATGCCTATCGGCTTCTATATCTGAAATGCCTATCGGCACGTATTTTTAAAATGCCAATCGGCAACTATATTTGAAATGCCTATCGGCACCTATATCTGAAATGCCTATCGACACCTATATCTGAAATGGTTATCGTCACCTATATCTGAAATGCCTATCGACACCTATATCTGAAATGCCTATCGACACCTATATCTGAAATGTCTATCGACGCCTATATCTGAAATGCCTATCGACACTTATATCTGAAATGCCTATTGACACCTATATCTGAAATGCCTATCGACACCTATATCTGAAATGCCTATCGACACCTATTTTTGAAATGCCTATCGGAAACTACATCTGAAATGCCTATCAGCACCTATATTTGAAATGCCTATCGGCAACCATATCTGGAATGCCTATCGGCACCTATATTTGAAATGCCTATCGGCTTCTATATCTGAAATGCCTAATGGCACCTATTTTTAAAATGCCAATCGGCAACTATATCTGAAATGCCTATCGGCACCTATATCTGAAATGCCTATCGACACCTATATCTGAAATGCCTATCGACACCTATATCTGAAATGCCTATCGACACCTATATCTGAAATGCCTATCGACACCTATTTTTGAAATGCCTATCGGAAACTACATCTGAAATGCCTATCAGCGCCTATATTTCAAATGCCTATCGGCAACCATATCTGGAATGCCTATCGGCACCTATATTTGAAATGCCTATCGGCTTCTATATCTGAAATGCCTATCGGCACCTATTTTTAAAATGCCAATCGGCAACTATATCTGAAATGCCTATCGGCACTTATATCTGAAATGCCTATCGACACCTATATCTGAAATGCCTATCGACACCTATATCTGAAATGCCTATCGACACCTATATCTGAAATGCCTATCGACACCTATATCAGAAATGCCTATCGACACCTATATCTGAAATGCCTATCGACACATATATCTGTAATGCCTATCGACACCTATATCTGAAATGCCTATCGACACCTATATCTGAAATGCCTATCGACACCTATTTTTGAAATGCCTATCGGAAACTACATCTGAAATGCCTATCAGCACCTATATTTGAAATGCCTATCGGCAACCATATCTGGAATGCCTATCGGCACCTATATTTGAAATGCCTATCGGCTTCTATATCTGAAATGCCTATCGGCACCTATTTTTAAAATGCCAATCGGCAACTATATCTGAAATGCCTATCGGCACCTATATCTGAAATGCCTATCGACACCTATATCTGAAATGCCTATCGACACCTATATCTGAAATGCCTATCGACACCTATATCTGAAATGCCTATCGACACCTATATCTGAAATGCCTATCGACACCTATATCTGAAATGCCTATCGACACCTATATCTGAAATGCCTATCGACACCTATATCTGAAATGCCTATCGACACCTATATCTGAAATGCCTATCGACACCTATATCTGAAATGCTTATCGACACCTATATCTGAAATGCCTATCGACACCTATATCTGAAATGCCTATCGACACCTATATCTGAAATGCCTATCGACACCTATATCTGAAATGCCTATCGACACCTATATCTGAAATGCCTATCGACACCTATATCTGAAATGCCTATCGACACCTATTTTTGAAATGCTTATCGGAAACTACATCTGAAATGCCTATCAGCACCTATATTTGAAATGCCTATCGGCAACCATATCTGGAATGCCTATCGGCACCTATATTTGAAATGCCTATCGACTTATATATCTGAAATGCCTATCGGCACCTATTTTTAAAATGCCAATCGGCCACTATATCTGAAATGCCTATCGGCACCTATATCTGAAATGCCTATCGACACCTATATCTGAAATGCCTATCGACACCTATATCTGAAATGCCTATCGACACCTATATCTGAAATGCCTATCGACACCTATTTTTGAAATGCCTATCGGAAACTACATCTGAAATGCCTAACAGCACCGATATTTGAAATGCCTATCGGCAACCATATCTGGAATGCCTATCGGCACCTATATTTGAAATGCCTATCGGCTTCTATATCTGAAATGCCTATCGGCACCTATTTTTAAAATGCCAATCGGCAACTATATCTGAAATGCCTATCGGCACCTATATCTGAAATGCCTATCGACACCTATATCTGAAATGCCTATCGACACCTATATCTGAAATGCCTATCGACACCTATATCTGAAATGCCTATCGACACCTATATCTGAAATGCCTATCGACACCTATTTTTGAAATGCCTATCGGAAACTACATCTGAAATGCCTATCAGCACCTATATTTGAAATGCCTATCGGCAACCATATCTGGAATGCCTGTCGGCACCTATATTTGAAATGCCTATCGGCTTCTATATCTGAAATGCCTATCGGCACGTATTTTTAAAATGCCAATCGGCAACTATATTTGAAATGCCTATCGGCACCTATATCTGAAATGCCTATCGACACCTATATCTGAAATAGTTATCGTCACCTATATCTGAAATGCCTATCGACACCTATATCTGAAATGCCTATCGACACCTATATCTGAAATGCCTATCGACACCTATTTTTAAATGCCAATCGGCAACTATATCTGAAATGCCTATCGGCACCTATATCTGAAATGCCTATCGACACCTATATCTGAAATGCCTATCGACACCTATATCTGAAATGCCTATCGACACCTATATCTGAAATGCCTATCGACACCTATATCTGAAATGCCTATCGACACCTATATCTGAAATGCCTATCGACACCTATATCTGAAATGCCTATCGACACTTATATCTGAAATGCCTATCGACACCTATATCTGAAATGCCTATCGACACCTATTTTTGAAATGCCTATCGGAAACTACATCTGAAATGCCTATCAGCACCTATATTTGAAATGCATATCGGCAACCATATCTGGAATGCCTATCGGCACCTATATTTGAAATGCCTATCGGCTTCTATATCTGAAATGCCTATCGGCACCTATTTTTAAAATGCCAATCGGCAACTATATCTGAAATGCCTATCGGCACCTATATCTGAAATGCTTATCGACACCTATATCTGAAATGCCTATCGACACCTATATCTGAAATGCCTATCGACACCTATATCTGAAATGCCTATCGACACCTATATCTGAAATGCCTATCGACACCTATATCTGAAATGCCTATCGACACCTATATCTGAAATGCCTATCGACACCTATTTTTGAAATGCTTATCGGAAACTACATCTGAAATGCCTATCAGCACCTATATTTGAAATGCCTATCGGCAACCATATCTGGAATGCCTATCGGCACCTATATTTGAAATGCCTATCGACTTATATATCTGAAATGCCTATCGGCACCTATTTTTAAAATGCCAATCGGCCACTATATCTGAAATGCCTATCGGCACCTATATCTGAAATGCCTATCGACACCTATATCTGAAATGCCTATCGACACCTATATCTGAAATGCCTATCGACACCTATATCTGAAATGCCTATCGACACCTATTTTTGAAATGCCTATCGGAAACTACATCTGAAATGCCTAACAGCACCGATATTTGAAATGCCTATCGGCAACCATATCTGGAATGCCTATCGGCACCTATATTTGAAATGCCAATCGGCTTCTATATCTGAAATGCCTATCGGCACCTATTTTTAAAATGCCAATCGGCAACTATATCTGAAATGCCTATCGGCACCTATATCTGAAATGCCTATCGACACCTATATCTGAAATGCCTATCGACACCTATATCTGAAATGCCTATCGACACCTATATCTGAAATGCCTATCGACACCTATATCTGAAATGCCTATCGACACCTATATCTGAAATGCCTATCGACACCTATATCTGAAATGCCTATTGACACCTATATCTGAAATGCCTATCGACACCTATATCTGAAATGCCTATCGACACCTATTTTTGAAATGCCTATCGGAAACTACATCTGAAATGCCTATCAGCACCTATATTTGAAATGCCTATCGGCAACCATATCTGGAATGCCTATCGGCACCTATATTTGAAATGCCTATCGGCTTCTATATCTGAAATGCCTATCGGCACCTATTTTTAAAATGCCAATCGGCAACTATATCTGAAATGCCTATCGGCACCTATATCTGAAATGCCTATCGACACCTATATCTGAAATGCCTATCGACACCTATATCTGAAATGCCTATCGACACCTATATCTGAAATGCCTATCGACACCTATATCTGAAATGCCTATCGACACCTATATCTGAAATGCCTATCGACACCTATTTTTGAAATGCCTATCGGAAACTACATCTGAAATGCCTATCAGCACCTATATTTGAAATGCCTATCGGCAACCATATCTGGAATGCCTATCGGCACCTATATTTGAAATGCCTATCGGCTTCTATATCTGAAATGCCTATCGGCACCTATTTTTAAAATGCCAATCGGCAACTATATCTGAAATGCCTATCGGCACCTATATCTGAAATGCCTATCGACACCTATATCTGAAATGCCTATCGACACCTACATTTGAAATGCCTATCGACACCTATATCTCAAATGCCTATCGACACCTATATCTGAAATGCCTATCGACACCTATATCGGAAATGCCTATCGACACCTTTATCTGAAATGCCTATTGACACCTATATCTGAAATGCCTATCGACACCTATATCTGAAATGCCTATCGACACCTATTTTTGAAATGCCTATCGGAAACTACATCTGAAATGCCTATCAGCACCTATATTTGAAATGCCTATCGGCAACCATATCTGGAATGCCTATCGGCACCTATATTTGAAATGCCTATCGGCTTCTATATCTGAAATGCCTATCGGCACCTATTTTTAAAATGCCAATCGGCAACTATATCTGAAATGCCTATCGGCACCTATATCTGAAATGCCTATCGACACCTATATCTGAAATGCCTATCGACACCTATATCTGAAATGCCTATCGACACCTATTTTTGAAATGCCTATCGGAAACTACATCTGAAATGCCTATCAGCACCTATATTTGAAATACCTGTCGGCAACCATATCTGGAATGCCTATCGGCACCTATATTTGAAATGCCTATCGGCTTCTATATCTGAAATGCCTATCGGCACCTATTTTTAAAATGCCAATCGGCAACTATATCTGAAATGCCTATCGGCACCTATATATGAAATGCCTATCGACACATATATCTGAAATGCCTATCGACACCTATATCTGAAATGCCTATCGACACCTATATCTGAAATGCCTATCGACACCTATTTTTGAAATGCCTATCGGAAACTACATCTGAAATGCCTATCAGCACCTATATTTCAAATGCCTATCGGCAACCATATCTGGAATGCCTATCGGCACCTATATTTGAAATGCCTATCGGCTTCTATATCTGAAATGCCTATCGGCACCTATTTTTAAAATGCCAATCGGCAACTATATCTGAAATGCCTATCGGCACCTATATCTGAAATGCTTATCGACACCTATATCTGAAATGCCTATCGACACCTATAACTGAAATGCCTATCGACACCTATATCTGAAATGCCTATCGACACCTATATCTGAAATGCCTATCGACACCTATATCTGAAATGCCTATCGACACCTATATCTGAAATGCCTATCGACACCTATTTTTGAAATGCTTATCGGAAACTACATCTGAAATGCCTATCAGCACCTATATTTGAAATGCCTATCGGCAACCATATCTGGAATGCCTATCGACACCTATATCTCAAATGCCTATCGACACCTATATCTGAAATGCCTATCGACACCTATATCGGAAATGCCTATCGACACCTTTATCTGAAATGCCTATTGACACCTATATCTGAAATGCCTATCGACACCTATATCTGAAATGCCTATCGACACCTATTTTTGAAATGCCTATCGGAAACTACATCTGAAATGCCTATCAGCACCTATATTTGAAATGCCTATCGGCAACCATATCTGGAATGCCTATCGGCACCTATATTTGAAATGCCTATCGGCTTCTATATCTGAAATGCCTATCGGCACCTATTTTTAAAATGCCAATCGGCAACTATATCTGAAATGCCTATCGGCACCTATATCTGAAATGCCTATCGACACCTATATCTGAAATGCCTATCGACACCTATATCTGAAATGCCTATCGACACCTATTTTTGAAATGCCTATCGGAAACTACATCTGAAATGCCTATCAGCACCTATATTTCAAATGCCTATCGGCAACCATATCTGGAATGCCTATCGGCACCTATATTTGAAATGCCTATCGGCTTCTATATCTGAAATGCCTATCGGCACCTATTTTTAAAATGCCAATCGGCAACTATATCTGAAATGCCTATCGGCACCTATATCTGAAATGCTTATCGACACCTATATCTGAAATGCCTATCGACACCTATATCTGAAATGCCTATCGACACCTATATCTGAAATGCCTATCGACACCTATATCTGAAATGCCTATCGACACCTATATCTGAAATGCCTATCGACACCTATATCTGAAATGCCTATCGACACCTATTTTTGAAATGCTTATCGGAAACTACATCTGAAATGCCTATCAGCACCTATATTTGAAATGCCTATCGGCAACCATATCTGGAATGCCTATCGGCACCTATATTTGAAATGCCTATCGGCTTCTATATCTGAAATGCCTATCGGCACCTATTTTTAAAATGCCAATCGGCAACTATATCTGAAATGCCTATCGGCACCTATATCTGAAATGCCTATCGACACCTATATCTGAAATGCCTATCGACACCTATATCTGAAATGCCTATCGACACCTATATCTGAAATGCCTATCGGCACCTATATCTGAAATGCCTATCGACACCTATTTTTAAATGCCAATCGGCAACTATATCTGAAATGCCTATCGGCACCTATATCTGAAATGCCTATCGACACCTATATCTGAAATGCCTATCGACACCTATATCTGAAATGCCTATCGACACCTATATCTGAAATGCCTATCGGCACCTATATCTGAAATGCCTATCGACACCTATATCTGAAATGCCTATCGACACCTATATCTGAAATGCCTATCGACACTTATATCTGAAATGCCTATCGACACCTATATCTGAAATGCCTATCGACACCTATTTTTGAAATGCCTATCGGAAACTACATCTGAAATGCCTATCAGCACCTATATTTGAAATGCATATCGGCAACCATATCTGGAATGCCTATCGGCACCTATATTTGAAATGCCTATCGGCTTCTATATCTGAAATGCCTATCGGCACCTATTTTTAAAATGCCAATCGGCAACTATATCTGAAATGCCTATCGGCACCTATATCTGAAATGCTTATCGACACCTATATCTGAAATGCCTATCGACACCTATATCTGAAATGCCTATCGACACCTATATCTGAAATGCCTATCGACACCTATATCTGAAATGCCTATCGACACCTATATCTGAAATGCCTATCGACACCTATATCTGAAATGCCTATCGACACCTATTTTTGAAATGCTTATCGGAAACTACATCTGAAATGCCTATCAGCACCTATATTTGAAATGCCTATCGGCAACCATATCTGGAATGCCTATCGGCACCTATATTTGAAATGCCTATCGGCTTCTATATCTGAAATGCCTATCGGCACCTATTTTTAAAATGCCAATCGGCAACTATATCTGAAATGCCTATCGGCACCTATATCTGAAATGCCTATCGACACCTATATCTGAAATGCCTATCGACACCTATATCTGAAATGCCTATCGACACCTATATCTGAAATGCCTATCGGCACCTATATCTGAAATGCCTATCGACACCTATTTTTAAATGCCAATCGGCAACTATATCTGAAATGCCTATCGGCACCTATATCTGAAATGCCTATCGACACCTATATCTGAAATGCCTATCGACACCTATATCTGAAATGCCTATCGACACCTATATCTGAAATGCCTATCGGCACCTATATCTGAAATGCCTATCGACACCTATATCTGAAATGCCTATCGACACCTATATCTGAAATGCCTATCGACACTTATATCTGAAATGCCTATCGACACCTATATCTGAAATGCCTATCGACACCTATTTTTGAAATGCCTATCGGAAACTACATCTGAAATGCCTATCAGCACCTATATTTGAAATGCATATCGGCAACCATATCTGGAATGCCTATCGGCACCTATATTTGAAATGCCTATCGGCTTCTATATCTGAAATGCCTATCGGCACCTATTTTTAAAATGCCAATCGGCAACTATATCTGAAATGCCTATCGGCACCTATATCTGAAATGCTTATCGACACCTATATCTGAAATGCCTATCGACACCTATATCTGAAATGCCTATCGACACCTATATCTGAAATGCCTATCGACACCTATATCTGAAATGCCTATCGACACCTATATCTGAAATGCCTATCGACACCTATATCTGAAATGCCTATCGACACCTATTTTTGAAATGCTTATCGGAAACTACATCTGAAATGCCTATCAGCACCTATATTTGAAATGCCTATCGGCAACCATATCTGGAATGCCTATCGGCACCTATATTTGAAATGCCTATCGACTTATATATCTGAAATGCCTATCGGCACCTATTTTTAAAATGCCAATCGGCCACTATATCTGAAATGCCTATCGGCACCTATATCTGAAATGCCTATCGACACCTATATCTGAAATGCCTATCGACTCCTATATCTGAAATGCCTATCGACACCTATATCTGAAATGCCTATCGACACCTATTTTTGAAATGCCTATCGGAAACTACATCTGAAATGCCTAACAGCACCGATATTTGAAATGCCTATCGGCAACCATATCTGGAATGCCTATCGGCACCTATATTTGAAATGCCTATCGGCTTCTATATCTGAAATGCCTATCGGCACCTATTTTTAAAATGCCAATCGGCAACTATATCTGAAATGCCTATCGGCACCTATATCTGAAATGCCTATCGACACCTATATCTGAAATGCCTATCGACACCTATATCTGAAATGCCTATCGACACCTATATCTGAAATGCCTATCGACACCTATATCTGAAATGCCTATCGACACCTATATCTGAAATGCCTATCGACACCTATATCTGAAATGCCTATTGACACCTATATCTGAAATGCCTATCGACACCTATATCTGAAATGCCTATCGACACCTATTTTTGAAATGCCTATCGGAAACTACATCTGAAATGCCTATCAGCACCTATATTTGAAATGCCTATCGGCAACCATATCTGGAATGCCTATCGGCACCTATATTTGAAATGCCTATCGGCTTCTATATCTGAAATGCCTATCAGCACCTATTTTTAAAATGCCAATCGGCAACTATATCTGAAATGCCTATCGGCACCTATATCTGAAATGCCTATCGACACCTATATCTGAAATGCCTATCGACACCTATATCTGAAATGCCTATCGACACCTATATCTGAAATGCCTATCGACACCTATATCTGAAATGCCTATCGACACCTATATCTGAAATGCCTATCGACACCTATTTTTGAAATGCCTATCGGAAACTACATCTGAAATGCCTATCAGCACCTATATTTGAAATGCCTATCGGCAACCATATCTGGAATGCCTATCGGCACCTATATTTGAAATGCCTATCGGCTTCTATATCTGAAATGCCTATCGGCACCTATTTTTAAAATGCCAATCGGCAACTATATCTGAAATGCCTATCGGCACCTATATCTGAAATGCCTATCGACACATATATCTGAAATGCCTATCGACACCTATATCTGAAATGCCTATCGACACCTATATCTCAAATGCCTATCGACACCTATATCTGAAATGCCTATCGACACCTATATCGGAAATGCCTATCGACACCTTTATCTGAAATGCCTATTGACACCTATATCTGAAATGCCTATCGACACCTATATCTGAAATGCCTATCGACACCTATTTTTGAAATGCCTATCGGAAACTACATCTGAAATGCCTATCAGCACCTATATTTGAAATGCCTATCGGCAACCATATCTGGAATGCCTATCGGCACCTATATTTGAAATGCCTATCGGCTTCTATATCTGAAATGCCTATCGGCACCTATTTTTAAAATGCCAATCGGCAACTATATCTGAAATGCCTATCGGCACCTATATCTGAAATGCCTATCGACACCTATATCTGAAATGCCTATCGACACCTATATCTGAAATGCCTATCGACACCTATTTTTGAAATGCCTATCGGAAACTACATCTGAAATGCCTATCAGCACCTATATTTGAAATACCTGTCGGCAACCATATCTGGAATGCCTATCGGCACCTATATTTGAAATGCCTATCGGCTTCTATATCTGAAATGCCTATCGGCACCTATTTTTAAAATGCCAATCGGCAACTATATCTGAAATGCCTATCGGCACCTATATATGAAATGCCTATCGACACATATATCTGAAATGCCTATCGACACCTATATCTGAAATGCCTATCGACACCTATATCTGAAATGCCTATCGACACCTATTTTTGAAATGCCTATCGGAAACTACATCTGAAATGCCTATCAGCACCTATATTTCAAATGCCTATCGGCAACCATATCTGGAATGCCTATCGGCACCTATATTTGAAATGCCTATCGGCTTCTATATCTGAAATGCCTATCGGCACCTATTTTTAAAATGCCAATCGGCAACTATATCTGAAATGCCTATCGGCACTTATATCTGAAATGCCTATCGACACCTATATCTGAAATGCCTATCGACACCTATATCTGAAATGCCTATCGACACCTATATCTGAAATGCCTATCGACACCTATATCTGAAATGCCTATCGACACCTATATCTGAAATGCCTATCGACACCTATATCTGAAATGCCTATCGACACCTATATCTGAAATGCCTATCGACACCTATATCTGAAATGCCTATCGACACCTATATCTGAAATGCCTATTGACACCTATATCTGAAATGCCTATCGACACCTATATCTGAAATGCCTATCGACACCTATTTTTGAAATGCCTATCGGAAACTACATCTGAAATGCCTATCAGCACCTATATTTGAAATGCCTATCGGCAACCATATCTGGAATGCCTATCGGCACCTATATTTGAAATGCCTATCGGCTTCTATATCTGAAATGCCTATCGGCACCTATTTTTAAAATGCCAATCGGCAACTATATCTGAAATGCCTATCGGCACCTATATCTGAAATGCCTATCGACACCTATATCTGAAATGCCTATCGACACCTATATCTGAAATGCCTATCGACACCTATATCTGAAATGCCTATCGACACCTATATCTGAAATGCCTATCGACACCTATTTTTGAAATGCTTATCGGAAACTACATCTGAAATGCCTATCAGCACCTATATTTGAAATGCCTATCGGCAACCATATCTGGAATGCCTATCGGCACCTATATTTGAAATGCCTATCGACTTATATATCTGAAATGCCTATCGGCACCTATTTTTAAAATGCCAATCGGCCACTATATCTGAAATGCCTATCGGCACCTATATCTGAAATGCCTATCGACACCTATATCTGAAATGCCTATCGACACCTATATCTGAAATGCCTATCGACACCTATATCTGAAATGCCTATCGACACCTATTTTTGAAATGCCTATCGGAAACTACATCTGAAATGCCTAACAGCACCGCTATTTGAAATGCCTATCGGCAACCATATCTGGAATGCCTATCGGCACCTATATTTGAAATGCCTATCGGCTTCTATATCTGAAATGCCTATCGGCACCTATTTTTAAAATGCCAATCGGCAACTATATCTGAAATGCCTATCGGCACCTATATCTGAAATGCCTTTCGACACCTATATCTGAAATGCCTATCGACACCTATATCTGAAATGCCTATCGACACCTATATCTGAAATGCCTATCGACACCTATATCTGAAATGCCTATCGACACCTATATCTGAAATGCCTATCGACACCTATATCTGAAATGCCTATTGACACCTATATCTGAAATGCCTATCGACACCTATATCTGAAATGCCTATCGACACCTATTTTTGAAATGCCTATCGGAAACTACATCTGAAATGCCTATCAGCACCTATATTTGAAATGCCTATCGGCAACCATATCTTGAATGCCTATCGGCACCTATATTTGAAATGCCTATCGGCTTCTATATCTGAAATGCCTATCGGCACCTATTTTTAAAATGCCAATCGGCAACTATATCTGAAATGCCTATCGGCACCTATATCTGAAATGCCTATCGACACCTATATCTGAAATGCCTATCGACACCTATATCTGAAATGCCTATCGACACCTATATCTGAAATGCCTATCGACACCTATATCTGAAATGCCTATCGACACCTATATCTGAAATGCCTATCGACACCTATTTTTGAAATGCCTATCGGAAACTACATCTGAAATGCCTATCAGCACCTATATTTGAAATGCCTATCGGCAACCATATCTGGAATGCCTATCGGCACCTATATTTGAAATGCCTATCGGCTTCTATATCTGAAATGCCTATCGGCACCTATTTTTAAAATGCCAATCGGCAACTATATCTGAAATGCCTATCGGCACCTATATCTGAAATGCCTATCGACACCTATATCTGAAATGCCTATCGACACCTATATCTGAAATGCCTATCGACACCTATATCTCAAATGCCTATCGACACCTATATCTGAAATGCCTATCGACACCTATATCGGAAATGCCTATCGACACCTTTATCTGAAATGCCTATTGACACCTATATCAGAAATGCCTATCGACACCTATATCTGAAATGCCTATCGACACCTATTTTTGAAATGCCTATCGGAAACTACATCTGAAATGCCTATCAGCACCTACATTTGAAATGCCTATCGGCACCTATTTTTAAAATGCCAATCGGCAACTATATCTGAAATGCCTATCGGCACCTATATCTGAAATGCCTATCGACACCTATATCTGAAATGCCTATCGACACCTATATCTGAAATGCCTATCGACACCTATATCTGAAATGCCTATCGACACCTATATCTGAAATGCCTATCGACACCTATATCTGAAATGCCTATCGACACCTATTTTTGAAATGCCTATCGGAAACTACATCTGAAATGCCTATCAGCACCTATAATTGAAATGCCTATCGGCAACCATATCTGGAATGCCTATCGGCACCTATATTTGAAATGCCTATCGGCTTCTATATCTGAAATGCCTATCGGCACCTATTTTTAAAATGCCAATCGGCAACTATATCTGAAATGCCTATCGGCACCTATATCTGAAATGCCTATCGACACCTATATCTGAAATGCCTATCGACACCTATATCTGAAATGCCTATCGACACCTATATCTCAAATGCCTATCGACACCTATATCTGAAATGCCTATCGACACCTATATCGGAAATGCCTATCGACACCTTTATCTGAAATGCCTATTGACACCTATATCTGAAATGCCTATCGACACCTATATCTGAAATGCCTATCGACACCTATTTTTGAAATGCCTATCGGAAACTACATCTGAAATGCCTATCAGCACCTATATTTGAAATGCCTATCGGCAACCATATCTGGAATGCCTATCGGCACCTATATTTGAAATGCCTATCGGCTTCTATATCTGAAATGCCTATCGGCACCTATTTTTAAAATGCCAATCGGCAACTATATCTGAAATGCCTATCGGCACCTATATCTGAAATGCCTATCGACACCTATATCTGAAATGCCTATCGACACCTATATCTGAAATGCCTATCGACACCTATTTTTGAAATGCCTATCGGAAACTACATCTGAAATGCCTATCAGCACCTATATTTGAAATACCTGTCGGCAACCATATCTGGAATGCCTATCGGCACCTATATTTGAAATGCCTATCGGCTTCTATATCTGAAATGCCTATCGGCACCTATTTTTAAAATGCCAATCGGCAACTATATCTGAAATGCCTATCGGCACCTATATATGAAATGCCTATCGACACATATATCTGAAATGCCTATCGACACCTATATCTGAAATGCCTATCGACACCTATATCTGAAATGCCTATCGACACCTATTTTTGAAATGCCTATCGGAAACTACATCTGAAATGCCTATCAGCACCTATATTTCAAATGCCTATCGGCAACCATATCTGGAATGCCTATCGGCACCTATATTTGAAATGCCTATCGGCTTCTATATCTGAAATGCCTATCGGCACCTATTTTTAAAATGCCAATCGGCAACTATATCTGAAATGCCTATCGGCACTTATATCTGAAATGCCTATCGACACCTATATCTGAAATGCCTATCGACACCTATATCTGAAATGCCTATCGACACCTATATCTGAAATGCCTATCGACACCTATATCTGAAATGCCTATCGACACCTATATCTGAAATGCCTATTGACACCTATATCTGTAATGCCTATCGACACCTATATCTGAAATGCCTATCGACACCTATATCTGAAATGCCTATCGACACCTATTTTTGAAATGCCTATCGGAAACTACATCTGAAATGCCTATCAGCACCTATATTTGAAATGCCTATCGGCAACCATATCTGGAATGCCTATCGGCACCTATATTTGAAATGCCTATCGGCTTCTATATCTGAAATGCCTATCGCCACATATTTTAAAAATGCCAATCGGCAACTATATCTGAAATGCCTATCGGCACCTATATCTGAAATGCCTATCGACACCTATATCTGAAATGCCTATCGACACATATATCTGAAATGCCTATCGACACCTATATCTGAAATGCCTATCGACACCTATATCTGAAATGCCTATCGACACCTATATCTGAAATGCCTATCGACAACTATATCTGAAATGCCTATCGACACCTATATCTGAAATGCCTATCGACACCTATTTTTGAAATGCCTATCGGAAACTACATCTGAAATGCCTATCAGCACCTATATTTGAAATGCCTATCGGCAACCATATCTGGAATGCCTATCGGCACCTATATTTGAAATGCCTATCGGCTTCTATATCTGAAATGCCTATCGGCACCTATTTTTAAAATGCCAATCGGCAACTATATCTGAAATGCCTATCGGCACCTATATCTGAAATGCCTATCGACACCTATATCTGAAATGCCTATCGACACCTATATCTGAAATGCCTATCGACACCTATATCTGAAATGCCTATCGACACCTTTATCTGAAATGCCTATCGACACCTATATCTGAAATGCCTATCGACACCTATATCTGAAATGCCTATCGACACCTATATCTGAAATGCCTATCGACACCTATTTTTGAAATGCCTATCGGAAACTACATCTGAAATGCCGATCAGCACCTATATTTGAAATGCCTATCGGCAACCATATCTGGAATGCCTATCGGCACCTATATTTGAAATGCCTATCGGCTTCTATATCTGAAATGCCTATCGGCACCTATTTTTAAATGCCAATCGGCAACTATATCTGAAATGCCTATCGGCACCTATATCTGAAATGCCTATCGACACCTATATCTGAAATGCCTATCGACACCTATATCTGAAATGCCTATCGACACCTATATCTGAAATGCCTATCGACACCTATATCTGAAATGCCTATCGACACCTATATCTGAAATGC
>JAVRKA010000741.1:0-57051 GCA_034508555.1 Venustoraphidia nigricollis | reverse complement strand
TCAGCACCTATATTTGAAATGCCTATCGGCAACCATATCTGAAATGCCTATCGACACATATATTTGAAATGCCTATCGGCACCTATATCTGAATTGCCTATCAGCACCTATATTTGAAATGCCTATCGGCAACCAAATCAGAAATGCCTATTGGCACCTATATTTTAAATGCCTATCGGCAACTATATCTGATATGTCTATCGGCGCCTATATCTGAAATGCCTATCGGCACCTATTTTTAAAATGCCAATCGACAACTATATCTGAAATGCCTATCGGCACCTATATCTGAAATGCCTATCGGCACCTATTTTTGAAATGCCTATCGGAAACTACATCTGAAATGCCTATCAGCACCTATATTTGAAATGCCTATCGGCAACCATATCTGAAATGCCTATCGACACCTATATTTGAATTACCTATCGGCTTCTATATCTGAAATGCCTATCGACACCTATTTTTAAAATGCCAATCGGCAACTATATCTGAAATGCCTATCGGCACCTATACCTGAAATTCCTATCGGCACCTATTTTTGAAATGCCTATCAGCACCTATATTTGAAATGCCTATCGGCAACCATATCTGAAATGCCTATCGACACCTATATTTGAAATACCTATCGGCTTCTATATCTGAAATGCCTATCGGCACCTATTTTTAAAATGCCAGTCGGCAACTATATCTGAAATGCCTATCAGCACCTCTATCTGAAATGCCTATCGGCACCAATTTTTGAAATGCCTATCGGAAACTACATCTGAAATGCCTTTCAGCACCTATATTTGAAATGCCTATCGGCAACCATATCTGGAATGCCTATCGGCACCTATATTTAAAATGCCTATCGGCTTCTATATCTGAAATGCCTATCGGCACCTATTTTTGAAATGCCAATCGGCAACTATACCTGATATGCCTATCGGCACCTATATCTGAAATGCCTATCGGCACCTATTTTTGAAATGCCTATCGGAAACTACATCTGAAATGCCTATCATCAACTATTTTTAAAATGCCAATCGGCAACTATATCTGAAATGCATATCGGCACCTATAATTGAAATGCCTATCGGCAACCAAATCAGAAATGCCTATCGGCACATATATTTGAAATGCCTATCGGCACCTATATCTGAAGTGCCTATCAGCACCTATATTTGAAATGCCTATCGGCAACCAAATCAGAAATGCCTATTGGCACCTATATTTTAAATGCCTATCGGCAATTATATCTGATACGCCTATCGGCACCTATATCTGAAATGCCTATTGGCACCTATTTTTAAAATGCCAATCGACAACTATATCTGAAATGCCTATCGGCACCTATATCTGAAATGCCTATCAGCACCTATATTTGAAATGCCTATCGGCAACCATATCTGAAATGCCTATCGACTCCTTTATTTGAAATACCTATCGGCTTCTATATCTGAAATGCCTATCGGCACCTATATCCGAAATGCCTATCGGCACCAATTTTTGAAATGCCTATCGGAAACTACATCTGAAATGCCAATCAGCACCTATATTTGAAATGCCTATCGGCAACCATATCTGGAATGCCTATCGGCACCTATATTTGAAATGCCTATCGGCTTCTATATCTGAAATGCCTATCGACACCTATTTTTTAAATGCCAATTGGCAACTATATCTGAAATGCCTATCGGCACCTATATCTGAAATGCCTATCGGTACCTATTTTTGAAATGCCTATCGGAAACAACATCTGAAATGCCTATCAGCACTTATATTTGAAATGCCTATCGGCAACCATATCTGGAATGCCTATCGGCACCTATATTTGAAATGCCTATCGGCTTCTATATCTGAAATGCCTATCGGCACCTATTTTTAAAATGCCAATCGGCAACTATATCTGAAATGCCTATCGGCACCTATATCTGAAATGCCTATCGGCACCTATTTTTGAAAAGCCTATCGGAAACTACATCTGAAATGCCTATCAGCACCTATATTTGAAATGCCTATGGGCAACCATATCTGAAATGCCTATCGGCACCTATATTTGAAATGCCTATCGGCTTCTATATCTGAAATGCCTATCGGCACCTATATCTGAAATGCCTATCGGCACCTATTTTTGAAATGTTTATCGGAAACTACCTCTGAAATGCCTATCAGCACCTATATTTGAAATGCCTATAGGCAACCGTATCTGGAATGCCTATCGGCACCTATATTTGAAATGCCTATCGGCTTCTATATCTGAAATGCCTATCGGCACCTACTTTTAAAATGCCAATCGGCAACTATATCTAAAATGTCTATCGGCACCTATATCTGAAATGCCTATCGGCACCTATTTTTGAAATGCCTATTGGAAACTACATCTGAAATGCCTATCAGCACCTATATTTGAAATGCCTATCGGCAACCATATCTGGAATGCCTATCGGCACCTATATTTGAAATGCCTATCGGCTTCTATATCTGAAATGCCTATCGGCACCTATTTTTAAAATGCCAATCGGCAACTATATCTGAAATGCCTATCAGCACCTATATCTGAAATGCCTATCGGCTCCTATTTTTGAAATGCCTATCGGAAACTACATCTGAAATGCCTATCAGCACCTGTATTTGAAATGCCTATCGGCAACCATATCTGAAATGCCTATCGACACCTATATTTGAAATACCTATCGGCTTCTATATCTGAAATGCCTATCGGCACCTATTTTTAAAATGCCAGTCGGCAACTATATCTGAAATGCCTATCAGCACCTATATCTGAAATGCCTATCGGCACCAATTTTTGAAATGCCTATCGGAAACTACATCTGAAATGCCTATCTGCACTTATATTTGAAATGCCTATCGGCAACCATATCTGGAATGCCTATCGGCACCTATATTTGAAATGCCTATCGGCTTCTATATCTGAAATGCCTATCGGCACCTATTTTTAAAATGCCAATCGGCAACTATACCTGATATGCCTATCGGCACCTATATCTGAAATGCCTATCGGCACCTATTTTTAAATGCTTATCGGAAACTACATCTGAAATGCCTATCAGCACCTATTTTTAAAATGCCAATCGGCAACTATATCTGAAATGCCTATCGGCACCTATAATTGAAATGCCTATCGGCAACCAAATCAGAAATGCCTATCGGCACATATATTTGAAATGCCTATCGGCACCTATATCTAAAGTGCCTATCAGCACATATATTTGAAATGCCTATCGGCAACCAAATCAGAAATGCCTATTGGCACCTATATTTTAAATGCCTATCGGCAACTATATCTGATATGCCTATCGGCACCTATATCTGAAATGCCTATCGGCACCTATTTTTAAAATGCCAATCGACAACTATATCTGAAATGCCTATCGGCACCTATATCTGAAATGCCTATCGGCACCTATGTTTGAAATGCCTATCGGAAACTACATCTGAAATGAATATCAGCACCTATATTTGAAATGCCTATCGGCAACCATATCTAAAATGCCTATCGACACCTATATTTGAAATACCTATCGGCTTCTATATCTGAAATGCCTATCGACACCTATTTTTAAAATGCCAATCGGCAACTATATCTGAAATGCCTATCGACACCTATATCTAAAATTCCTATCGGCTCCTATTTTTGAAATGCCTATCGGAAACTACATTGAAATGCCTATCAGCACCTATATTTGAAATGCCTATCGTCAACCATATCTGAAATGCCTATCGACACCTATATTTGAAATACCTATCGGCTTCTATATCTGAAATGCCTATCGGCACCTATTTTTAAAATGCCAATCGGCAACTATATCTGAAATGCCTATCGGCACCTATATCTGAAATGCCTATCGGCACCAATTTTTGAAATGCCTATCGGAAACTACATCTGAAATGCCTATCAGCACCTATATTTGAAATGCCTATCGGCTACCATATCTGGAATGCTTATCGGCACCTATATTTGAAATGCCTATCGGCTTCTATATCTAAAATGCCTATCGGCACCTATTTTTAAAATGCCAATCGGCATATATATCTGAAATGCCTATCGGCATCTATATCTGAAATGCCTATCGGCACCTATTTTTGAAATGCCTATCGGAAACTACATCTGAAATGCCTATCAGCACCTATATTTGAAATGCCTATCGGCAACCATATCTGGAATGCCTATCGGCACCTATATTTGAAATGCCTATCGGCTTCTATATCTGAAATGCCTATCGGCACCTATTTTTAAAATGCCAATCGGCAACTATATCTGAAATGCCTATCGGCACCTATATCAGAAATGCCTATCGGCACCTATTTTTTAAATGCCTATCGGAAACTACATCTGAAATGCCTATCAGCACCTATATTTGAAATGCCTATCGGCAACCATATCTGGAATGCCTATCGGAACCGATATTTGAAATGCCTATCAGCTTCTATATCTGAAATGCCTATCGGCACCTATTTTTAAAATGCCAATCGGCAACTATATCTGTAATGCCTATCGGCACCTATATCTGAAATGCCTATCGGCACCTATTTTTGAAATGCCTATCGGAAACTACATCTGAAATGCCTATCGGCACCTATATTTGAAATGCCTATCGGTTTCTATATCTGAAATGCCTATCGGCACCTATATCTAAAATGCCTATCGGCACCTATTTTTGAAATGTTTATCGGAAACTACCTCTGAAATGCCTATCAGCACCTATATTTGAAATGCCTATCGGCAACCATATCTGGAATGCCTATCGGCACCTATATTTGAAATGCCTATCGGCTTCTATATCTGAAATGCCTATCGACACCTACTTTTAAAATGCCAATCGGCAACTATATCTGAAATGTCTATCGGCACCTATATCTGAAATGCCTATCGGCACCTATTTTTGAAATGCCTATTGGAAACTACATCTGAAATGCCTATCAGCACCTATATTTGAAATGCCTATCGGCAACCATAACTGGATTGCCTATCGGCACCTATATTTGAAATGCCTATCGGCTTCAATATCTGAAATGCCTATCGGCACCTATTTTTAAATGCCAATCGGCAACTATATCTGAAATGCCTATCGGCACCTATATCTGAAATGCCTATCGGCTCCTATTTTTGAAATGCCTATCGACACCTATATTTGAAATACCTATCGGCTTCTATATCTGAAATGCCTATCGGCACCTATATCTGAAATGCCTATCGGCACCAATTTTTGAAATGCCTATCGGAAACTACATCTGAAATGCCTATCAGCACCTATATTTGAAATGCCTATCGGCAACCATATCTGGAATGCCTATCGGCACCTATATTTGAAATGCCTATCGGCTTCTATATCTGAAATGCCTATCGGCACCTATTTTTAAATTGCCAATCGGCAACTATACCTGATTTGCCTATCGGCACCTATATCTGAAATGCCTATCGGCACCTATTTTTGAAATGCCTATCGGAAACTACATCTGAAATGCCTATCAGCACCTATTTTTAAAATGCCAATCGGCAACTATATCTGAAATGCCTATCGGCACCTATAATTGAAATGCCTATCGGCAACCAAATCAGAAATGCCTATCGGCACATATATTTGAAATGCCTATCGGCACCTATATCTGAATTGCCTATCAGCACCTATGTTTGAAATGCCTATCGGCAACCAAATCAGAAATGCCTATTGGCACCTATATTTTAAATGCCAATCGACAACTACATCTGAAATGCCTATCGGCACCTATATCTGAAATGCCTATCGGCACCTATTTTTGAAATGCCTATCGGAAACTACATCTGAAATGCCTATCAGCACCTATATTTGAAATGCCTATCGGCAACCATATCTGAAATGCCTATCGACACCTATATTTGAAATACCTATCGGCTTCTATATCTGAAATGCCTATCGACACCTATTTTTAAAATGCCAATCGGCAACTATATCTGAAATGCCTATCGGCACCTATGCCTGAAATTCCTATCGGCATCTATTTTTGAAATGCCTATCAGCACCTATATTTAAAATGCCTATCGGCAACCATATCTGAAATGCCTATCGACACCTATATTTGAAATACCTATCGGCTTCTATATCTGAAATGCCTATCGGCACCTATTTTTAAAATGCCAATCGGCAACTATATCTGAAATGCCTATCGGCACCTATATCTGAAATGCCTATCGGCACCATTTTTTGAAATGCCTATCGGAAACTACATCTGAAATGCCTATCAGCACCTATATTTGAAATGCCTATCGGCAACCATATCTGGAATGCTTATCGGCACCTATATTTGAAATGCCTATCGGCTTCTATATCTAAAATGCCTATCGGCACCTATTTTTAAAATGCCAATAGGCAACTATATCTGAAATGCCTATCGGCATCTATATCTGAAATGCCTATCGGCACCTATTTTTGAAATGCCTATCGGAAACTACATCTGAAATGCCTATCAGCACCTATATTTGAAATGCCTATCGGCAACCATATCTGGAATGCCTATCGGCACCTATATTTGAAATGCCTATCGGCTTCTATATCTGAAATGCCTATCGGCACCTATTTTTAAAATGCCAATCGGCAACTATATCTGAAATGCCTATCGGCACCTATATCAGAAATGCCTATCGGCACCTATTTTTTAAATGCCTATCGGAAACTACATTTGAAATGCCTATCAGCACCTATATTTGAAATGCCTATCGGCAACCATATCTGGGATGCCTATCGGCTCCGATATTTGAAATGCCTATCGGCTTCTATATCTGAAATGCCTATCGGCACCTATCTCTGAAATGCCTTTCGGCATTTATATCTGAAATGCCTATTGACACCTATATTTGAAATGCCTATCGGCACCTATATTTTAAATTCCTATCGGCAACTATATCTGATATGCCTATCGGCACCTATATCTGAAATGCCTATCGGCACCTCTTTTTGAAATGCCTATCGGAAACTACATCTAAAATGCCTATAGGCACCTATTTTTAAAATGCCAATCGGCAACTATATCTGAAATGCCTATCGGCACCTATATCTGAAATGCCTATCGGCAACCAAATCAGAAATGCCTAACGGCACCTATATTTGAAATACCTATCGGCACCTATATCTGAAGTGCCTATCAGCACCTATATTTGAAATGCCTATCAGCAACCACATCAGAAATGCCTATCGGCACCTATATCTGAAATGCCTTTCGGCATTTATATCTGAAATGCCTATCGACACCTATATTTAAAATGCCTATCGGCACCTATATTTTAGATGCCTATCGGCAACTATATCTGATATGCCTATCGGCACCTATATCTGAAATGCCTATCGGCACCTATTTTTGAAATGCCTATCGGAAACTACATCTAAAATGCCTATCGGCACCTATTTTTAAAATGCCAATCGGCAACTTTATCTGAAATGCCTATCGGCACCTATTTTTTAAATGCCTATCGGAAACTACATCTGAAATGCCTATCAGCACCTATATTTGAAATGCCTATCGGCAACCATATCTGAAATGCCTATCGGCACCTATATTTGAAATACCTATCGGCGTCTATATCTGAAATGCCTATCGGCACCTATTTTTAAAATGCCAATCGGCAACTATATCTGTAATGCCTATCGGCACCTATAACTGAAATGCCTATCGGCACCAATTTTTGAAATGCCTATCGGAAACTACATCTGAAATGCCTATAAGCACTTATATTTGAAATGCCTATCGGCAACCATATCTGGAATGCCTATCGGCACCTATATTTGAAATGCCTATCGGCTTCTATATCTGAAATGCCTATCGACACCTATTTTTAAAATGCCAATTGGCAACTATATCTGAAATGCCTATCAGCACCTATATCTGAAATGCCTATCGGTACCTATTTTTAAAATGCCTATCAGCACTTATATTTGAAATGCCTATCGGCAACCATATCTGGAATGCCTATCGGCACCTATATTTGAAATGCCTATCGGCTTCTATATCTGAAATGCCTATCGGCACATATTTTTAAAATGCCAATCGGCAACTATATCTGAAATGCCTATCGGCACTTATATCTGAAATGCCTATCGGCACCTATTTTTGAAATGCCTATCGGAAACTACATCTGAAATGCCTATCAGCACCTATATTTGAAATGCCTATGGGCAACCATATCTGAAATGCCTATCGGCACCTATATTTGAAATGCCTATCGGCTTCTATATCTGAAATGCCTATCGGCACCTATATCTGAAATGCCTATCGGCACCTATTTTTGAAATGTTTATCGGAAACTACCTCTGAAATGCCTATCAGCACCTATATTTGAAATGCCTATCGGCAACCATATCTGGAATGCCTATCGGCACCTATATTTGAAATGCCTATCGGCTTCTATATCTGAAATGCCTATCGGCACCTACTTTTAAAATGCCAATCGGCAACTATATCTGAAATGTCTATCGGCACCTATATCTGAAATGCCTATCGGCACCATTTTTTGAAACGCCTATCGGAAACTACATCTGAAATGCCTATCAGCACCTATATTTGAAATGCCTATCGGCAACCATATCTGGAATGCTTATCGGCACCTATATTTGAAATGCCTATCGGCTTCTATATCTAAAATGCCTATCGGCACCTATTTTTAAAATGCCAATAGGCAACTATATCTGAAATGCCTATCGGCATCTATATCTGAAATGCCTATCGGCACCTATTTTTGAAATGCCTATCGGAAACTACATCTGAAATGCCTATCAGCACCTATATTTGAAATGCCTATCGGCAACCATATCTGGAATGCCTATCGGCACCTATATTTGAAATGCCTATCGGCTTCTATATCTGAAATGCCTATCGGCACCTATTTTTAAAATGCCAATCGGCAACTATATCTGAAATGCCTATCGGCACCTATATCAGAAATGCCTATCGGCACCTATTTTTTAAATGCCTATCGGAAACTACATTTGAAATGCCTATCAGCACCTATATTTGAAATGCCTATCGGCAACCATATCTGGGATGCCTATCGGCTCCGATATTTGAAATGCCTATCGGCTTCTATATCTGAAATGCCTATCGGCACCTATCTCTGAAATGCCTTTCGGCATTTATATCTGAAATGCCTATTGACACCTATATTTGAAATGCCTATCGGCACCTATATTTTAAATTCCTATCGGCAACTATATCTGATATGCCTATCGGCACCTATATCTGAAATGCCTATCGGCACCTCTTTTTGAAATGCCTATCGGAAACTACATCTAAAATGCCTATCGGCACCTATTTTTAAAATGCCAATCGGCAACTATAACTGAAATGCCTATCGGCACCTATATCTGAAATGCCTATCGGCAACCAAATCAGAAATGCCTAACGGCACCTATATTTGAAATACCTATCGGCACCTATATCTGAAGTGCCTATCAGCACCTATATTTGAAATGCCTATCAGCAACCACATCAGAAATGCCTATCGGCACCTATATCTGAAATGCCTTTCGGCATTTATATCTGAAATGCCTATCGACACCTATATTTAAAATGCCTATCGGCACCTATATTTTAGATGCCTATCGGCAACTATATCTGATATGCCTATCGGCACCTATATCTGAAATGCCTATCGGCACCTATTTTTGAAATGCCTATCGGAAACTACATCTAAAATGCCTATCGGCACCTATTTTTAAAATGCCAATCGGCAACTTTATCTGAAATGCCTATCGGCACCTATTTTTTAAATGCCTATCGGAAACTACATCTGAAATGCCTATCAGCACCTATATTTGAAATGCCTATCGGCAACTATATCTGAAATGCCTATCGGCACCTATATTTGAAATACCTATCGGCGTCTATATCTGAAATGCCTATCGGCACCTATTTTTAAAATGCCAATCGGCAACTATATCTGTAATGCCTATCGGCACCTATAACTGAAATGCCTATCGGCACCAATTTTTGAAATGCCTATCGGAAACTACATCTGAAATGCCTATAAGCACTTATATTTGAAATGCCTATCGGCAACCATATCTGGAATGCCTATCGGCACCTATATTTGAAATGCCTATCGGCTTCTATATCTGAAATGCCTATCGACACCTATTTTTAAAATGCCAATTGGCAACTATATCTGAAATGCCTATCAGCACCTATATCTGAAATGCCTATCGGTACCTATTTTTAAAATGCCTATCAGCACTTATATTTGAAATGCCTATCGGCAACCATATCTGGAATGCCTATCGGCACCTATATTTGAAATGCCTATCGGCTTCTATATCTGAAATGCCTATCGGCACATATTTTTAAAATGCCAATCGGCAACTATATCTGAAATGCCTATCGGCACTTATATCTGAAATGCCTATCGGCACCTATTTTTGAAATGCCTATCGGAAACTACATCTGAAATGCCTATCAGCACCTATATTTGAAATGCCTATGGGCAACCATATCTGAAATGCCTATCGGCACCTATATTTGAAATGCCTATCGGCTTCTATATCTGAAATGCCTATCGGCACCTATATCTGAAATGCCTATCGGCACCTATTTTTGAAATGTTTATCGGAAACTACCTCTGAAATGCCTATCAGCACCTATATTTGAAATGCCTATCGGCAACCATATCTGGAATGCCTATCGGCACCTATATTTGAAATGCCTATCGGCTTCTATATCTGAAATGCCTATCGGCACCTACTTTTAAAATGCCAATCGGCAACTATATCTGAAATGTCTATCGGCACCTATATCTGAAATGCCTATCGGCACCTATTTTTGAAATGCCTATTGGAAACTACATCTGAAATGCCTATCAGCACCTATATTTGAAATGCCTATCGGCAACCATAACTGGATTGCCTATCGGCACCTATATTTGAAATGCCTATCGGCTTCAATATCTGAAATGCCTATCGGCACCTATTTTTAAAATGCCAATCGGCCACTATATCTGAAATGCCTATCGGCACCTATATCTGAAATGCCTATCGGCTCCTATTTTTGAAATGCCTATCGGAAACTACATCTGAAATGCCTATCAGCACCTATATTTGAAATGCCTATCGGCAACCATATCTGGAATGCCTATCGGCACCTATATTTGAAATGCCTATCGGCTTCTATATCTGAAATGCCTATCGGCACCTATTTTTAAATTGCCAATCGGCAACTATACCTGATTTGCCTATCGGCACCTATATCTGAAATGCCTATCGGCACCTATTTTTGAAATGCCTATCGGAAACTACATCTGAAATGCCTATCAGCACCTATATTTGAAATGCCTATCGGCAACCATATCTGAAATGCCTATCGACACCTATATTTGAAATACCTATCGGCTTCTATATCTGAAATGCCTATCGACACCTATTTTTAAAATGCCAATCGGCAACTATATCTGAAATGCCTATCGGCACCTATACCTGAAATTCCTATCGGCACCTATTTTTGAAATGCCTATCAGCACCTATATTTGAAATGCCTATCGGCAACCATATCTGAAATGCCTATCGACACATATATTTGAAATGCCTATCGGCACCTATATCTGAATTGCCTATCAGCACCTATATTTGAAATGCCTATCGGCAACCAAATCAGAAATGCCTATTGGCACCTATAT
This sequence comes from Venustoraphidia nigricollis, assembly GCA_034508555.1. Classification (NCBI taxonomy): domain Eukaryota; kingdom Metazoa; phylum Arthropoda; class Insecta; order Raphidioptera; family Raphidiidae; genus Venustoraphidia; species Venustoraphidia nigricollis. Next base: position 45,416 of record JAVRKA010000741.1, on the reverse strand, counting down.
TTTAAATGCCTATCGGCAACTATATCTGATATGTCTATCGGCGCCTATATCTGAAATGCCTATCGGCACCTATTTTTAAAATGCCAATCGACAACTATATCTGAAATGCCTATCGGCACCTATATCTGAAATGCCTATCGGCACCTATTTTTGAAATGCCTATCGGAAACTACATCTGAAATGCCTATCAGCACCTATATTTGAAATGCCTATCGGCAACCATATCTGAAATGCCTATCGACACCTATATTTGAATTACCTATCGGCTTCTATATCTGAAATGCCTATCGACACCTATTTTTAAAATGCCAATCGGCAACTATATCTGAAATGCCTATCGGCACCTATACCTGAAATTCCTATCGGCACCTATTTTTGAAATGCCTATCAGCACCTATATTTGAAATGCCTATCGGCAACCATATCTGAAATGCCTATCGACACCTATATTTGAAATACCTATCGGCTTCTATATCTGAAATGCCTATCGGCACCTATTTTTAAAATGCCAGTCGGCAACTATATCTGAAATGCCTATCAGCACCTCTATCTGAAATGCCTATCGGCACCAATTTTTGAAATGCCTATCGGAAACTACATCTGAAATGCCTTTCAGCACCTATATTTGAAATGCCTATCGGCAACCATATCTGGAATGCCTATCGGCACCTATATTTAAAATGCCTATCGGTTTCTATATCTGAAATGCCTATCGGCACCTATTTTTGAAATGCCAATCGGCAACTATACCTGATATGCCTATCGGCACCTATATCTGAAATGCCTATCGGCACCTATTTTTGAAATGCCTATCGGAAACTACATCTGAAATGCCTATCATCAACTATTTTTAAAATGCCAATCGGCAACTATATCTGAAATGCATATCGGCACCTATAATTGAAATGCCTATCGGCAACCAAATCAGAAATGCCTATCGGCACATATATTTGAAATGCCTATCGGCACCTATATCTGAAGTGCCTATCAGCACCTATATTTGAAATGCCTATCGGCAACCAAATCAGAAATGCCTATTGGCACCTATATTTTAAATGCCTATCGGCAATTATATCTGATACGCCTATCGGCACCTATATCTGAAATGCCTATTGGCACCTATTTTTAAAATGCCAATCGACAACTATATCTGAAATGCCTATCGGCACCTATATCTGAAATGCCTATCAGCACCTATATTTGAAATGCCTATCGGCAACCATATCTGAAATGCCTATCGACTCCTTTATTTGAAATACCTATCGGCTTCTATATCTGAAATGCCTATCGGCACCTATATCCGAAATGCCTATCGGCACCAATTTTTGAAATGCCTATCGGAAACTACATCTGAAATGCCAATCAGCACCTATATTTGAAATGCCTATCGGCAACCATATCTGGAATGCCTATCGGCACCTATATTTGAAATGCCTATCGGCTTCTATATCTGAAATGCCTATCGACACCTATTTTTTAAATGCCAATTGGCAACTATATCTGAAATGCCTATCGGCACCTATATCTGAAATGCCTATCGGTACCTATTTTTGAAATGCCTATCGGAAACAACATCTGAAATGCCTATCAGCACTTATATTTGAAATGCCTATCGGCAACCATATCTGGAATGCCTATCGGCACCTATATTTGAAATGCCTATCGGCTTCTATATCTGAAATGCCTATCGGCACCTATTTTTAAAATGCCAATCGGCAACTATATCTGAAATGCCTATCGGCACCTATATCTGAAATGCCTATCGGCACCTATTTTTGAAAAGCCTATCGGAAACTACATCTGAAATGCCTATCAGCACCTATATTTGAAATGCCTATGGGCAACCATATCTGAAATGCCTATCGGCACCTATATTTGAAATGCCTATCGGCTTCTATATCTGAAATGCCTATCGGCACCTATATCTGAAATGCCTATCGGCACCTATTTTTGAAATGTTTATCGGAAACTACCTCTGAAATGCCTATCAGCACCTATATTTGAAATGCCTATAGGCAACCGTATCTGGAATGCCTATCGGCACCTATATTTGAAATGCCTATCGGCTTCTATATCTGAAATGCCTATCGGCACCTACTTTTAAAATGCCAATCGGCAACTATATCTAAAATGTCTATCGGCACCTATATCTGAAATGCCTATCGGCACCTATTTTTGAAATGCCTATTGGAAACTACATCTGAAATGCCTATCAGCACCTATATTTGAAATGCCTATCGGCAACCATATCTGGAATGCCTATCGGCACCTATATTTGAAATGCCTATCGGCTTCTATATCTGAAATGCCTATCGGCACCTATTTTTAAAATGCCAATCGGCAACTATATCTGAAATGCCTATCAGCACCTATATCTGAAATGCCTATCGGCTCCTATTTTTGAAATGCCTATCGGAAACTACATCTGAAATGCCTATCAGCACCTGTATTTGAAATGCCTATCGGCAACCATATCTGAAATGCCTATCGACACCTATATTTGAAATACCTATCGGCTTCTATATCTGAAATGCCTATCGGCACCTATTTTTAAAATGCCAGTCGGCAACTATATCTGAAATGCCTATCAGCACCTATATCTGAAATGCCTATCGGCACCAATTTTTGAAATGCCTATCGGAAACTACATCTGAAATGCCTATCTGCACTTATATTTGAAATGCCTATCGGCAACCATATCTGGAATGCCTATCGGCACCTATATTTGAAATGCCTATCGGCTTCTATATCTGAAATGCCTATCGGCACCTATTTTTAAAATGCCAATCGGCAACTATACCTGATATGCCTATCGGCACCTATATCTGAAATGCCTATCGGCACCTATTTTTGAAATGCTTATCGGAAACTACATCTGAAATGCCTATCAGCACCTATTTTTAAAATGCCAATCGGCAACTATATCTGAAATGCCTATCGGCACCTATAATTGAAATGCCTATCGGCAACCAAATCAGAAATGCCTATCGGCACATATATTTGAAATGCCTATCGGCACCTATATCTAAAGTGCCTATCAGCACATATATTTGAAATGCCTATCGGCAACCAAATCAGAAATGCCTATTGGCACCTATATTTTAAATGCCTATCGGCAACTATATCTGATATGCCTATCGGCACCTATATCTGAAATGCCTATCGGCACCTATTTTTAAAATGCCAATCGACAACTATATCTGAAATGCCTATCGGCACCTATATCTGAAATGCCTATCGGCACCTATGTTTGAAATGCCTATCGGAAACTACATCTGAAATGAATATCAGCACCTATATTTGAAATGCCTATCGGCAACCATATCTAAAATGCCTATCGACACCTATATTTGAAATACCTATCGGCTTCTATATCTGAAATGCCTATCGACACCTATTTTTAAAATGCCAATCGGCAACTATATCTGAAATGCCTATCGACACCTATATCTAAAATTCCTATCGGCTCCTATTTTTGAAATGCCTATCGGAAACTACATTGAAATGCCTATCAGCACCTATATTTGAAATGCCTATCGGCAACCATATCTGAAATGCCTATCGACACCTATATTTGAAATACCTATCGGCTTCTATATCTGAAATGCCTATCGGCACCTATTTTTAAAATGCCAATCGGCAACTATATCTGAAATGCCTATCGGCACCTATATCTGAAATGCCTATCGGCACCAATTTTTGAAATGCCTATCGGAAACTACATCTGAAATGCCTATCAGCACCTATATTTGAAATGCCTATCGGCTACCATATCTGGAATGCTTATCGGCACCTATATTTGAAATGCCTATCGGCTTCTATATCTAAAATGCCTATCGGCACCTATTTTTAAAATGCCAATCGGCATATATATCTGAAATGCCTATCGGCATCTATATCTGAAATGCCTATCGGCACCTATTTTTGAAATGCCTATCGGAAACTACATCTGAAATGCCTATCAGCACCTATATTTGAAATGCCTATCGGCAACCATATCTGGAATGCCTATCGGCACCTATATTTGAAATGCCTATCGGCTTCTATATCTGAAATGCCTATCGGCACCTATTTTTAAAATGCCAATCGGCAACTATATCTGAAATGCCTATCGGCACCTATATCAGAAATGCCTATCGGCACCTATTTTTTAAATGCCTATCGGAAACTACATCTGAAATGCCTATCAGCACCTATATTTGAAATGCCTATCGGCAACCATATCTGGAATGCCTATCGGAACCGATATTTGAAATGCCTATCAGCTTCTATATCTGAAATGCCTATCGGCACCTATTTTTAAAATGCCAATCGGCAACTATATCTGTAATGCCTATCGGCACCTATATCTGAAATGCCTATCGGCACCTATTTTTGAAATGCCTATCGGAAACTACATCTGAAATGCCTATCGGCACCTATATTTGAAATGCCTATCGGTTTCTATATCTGAAATGCCTATCGGCACCTATATCTAAAATGCCTATCGGCACCTATTTTTGAAATGTTTATCGGAAACTACCTCTGAAATGCCTATCAGCACCTATATTTGAAATGCCTATCGGCAACCATATCTGGAATGCCTATCGGCACCTATATTTGAAATGCCTATCGGCTTCTATATCTGAAATGCCTATCGACACCTACTTTTAAAATGCCAATCGGCAACTATATCTGAAATGTCTATCGGCACCTATATCTGAAATGCCTATCGGCACCTATTTTTGAAATGCCTATTGGAAACTACATCTGAAATGCCTATCAGCACCTATATTTGAAATGCCTATCGGCAACCATAACTGGATTGCCTATCGGCACCTATATTTGAAATGCCTATCGGCTTCAATATCTGAAATGCCTATCGGCACCTATTTTTAAATGCCAATCGGCAACTATATCTGAAATGCCTATCGGCACCTATATCTGAAATGCCTATCGGCTCCTATTTTTGAAATGCCTATCGACACCTATATTTGAAATACCTATCGGCTTCTATATCTGAAATGCCTATCGGCACCTATATCTGAAATGCCTATCGGCACCAATTTTTGAAATGCCTATCGGAAACTACATCTGAAATGCCTATCAGCACCTATATTTGAAATGCCTATCGGCAACCATATCTGGAATGCCTATCGGCACCTATATTTGAAATGCCTATCGGCTTCTATATCTGAAATGCCTATCGGCACCTATTTTTAAATTGCCAATCGGCAACTATACCTGATTTGCCTATCGGCACCTATATCTGAAATGCCTATCGGCACCTATTTTTGAAATGCCTATCGGAAACTACATCTGAAATGCCTATCAGCACCTATTTTTAAAATGCCAATCGGCAACTATATCTGAAATGCCTATCGGCACCTATAATTGAAATGCCTATCGGCAACCAAATCAGAAATGCCTATCGGCACATATATTTGAAATGCCTATCGGCACCTATATCTGAATTGCCTATCAGCACCTATGTTTGAAATGCCTATCGGCAACCAAATCAGAAATGCCTATTGGCACCTATATTTTAAATGCCAATCGACAACTACATCTGAAATGCCTATCGGCACCTATATCTGAAATGCCTATCGGCACCTATTTTTGAAATGCCTATCGGAAACTACATCTGAAATGCCTATCAGCACCTATATTTGAAATGCCTATCGGCAACCATATCTGAAATGCCTATCGACACCTATATTTGAAATACCTAACGGCTTCTATATCTGAAATGCCTATCGGCACCTAATTTTAAAATGCCAATCGGCTGTGGCGTTTTGGCCACTCAATAATTAAATTATTATTAAAAAGAATAATTAGGCTTTCAGAAAAATACAAGAATTTTAATAACACATTGAACATTACAAAAAATAATACATTAAAATTTTATAAAATATCGTAGTGAATCTACTGCCGGCGCCGCAACAACACTAAAAAAAAATCATTATTAATTTTTTTTTTCCAAAGGAATTTTAACAGGCGTCCTTCATTTGGTTTTGTCATTACCTAAGTACTAATTGATTATTACATAAAACAAAAATTAATTTATAAAGCCTGATTTAAATATAACTATTGTAACACAATATGTATTCGATAAAAACATTTATTAAATGCTACAAATACTCCCCCGCAGAAGAAGAGCGCAATAGCGGCTCTTAGCGTTCGTAATACGGCTTTAATTGACTCACGTGGGTGCGGAATTGTCTAGTAGGGTCGTTTATACTTTCAAGAATACACGATGATGGTGTAGTGAATCTCAGAATTCTACGAGGTTCGCTCCACCTAGGAATAAATTTTTGCGAATGCTGACCATCAGCAGGAGCGATCTGATGACGACGTTGCAGAACGGTTTGTCCTTCCTGGAATGGATGTCGTCTTGGATGTTTCAGATCATACAATCGTTTCACCTTTTGATGAGCTTGCTGTATTTTTTCATGGATTTGATGTGGTTGAATTTGTGGATCGGGATCCAAATAGCGATCTATGTGCCATTGTCTATCTAGCGGTTTCGGCAGTTCGCGACCTATAAATATTTTAGCAGGAGACAATTGTGTTACCTCAGATATGTTGCTGTTATGAGAGTAGGTGAAGAAAGGTAGAAACTTGTCCCAATCGCGATGATCATTAGCACACGTGCGAATCATTATCGAGAGAGATGCCTTTAGATCACGCATGGAGCGCTCCACCATATTTGATGTTGGTTGATACGGCGCTGTGAAGACCTGTTTAATGCCCCAAGCTAAGGACATACGATGTAGCAAATCGCTTCTAAAGACGGCAGCGTTATCAGATACTAAAACTTGTGGTGGTCCAAACGTACACCAAAGGTTTACAAGTTTTTTACAGGTTACACTAGCTGTAGCCCGTGCGCACGGTATAGCCTGAATCCATTTGGAAAATGCATCGACGATGACCAAGACGTAACGACTTCCTGTTGAAGAGCGAACCATCGGTCCACAGAAATCGATGTATACCTTTTGGAATGGAGCGGTAGGTATAGACGATGCCATGGGAGCTCCAGCCGGAATATTTGAAGCCTTACACGCCTGACACGAAGAACAACTTCTAACATATTGTCTAACTTCTTGGAATAGGGTTTTCCACCAGAATCTTCGAGCTATAGCCCGATATGTTTTCGTGACGCCCGGATGTTGTGCATCCAGATCATGGAAGTAGTATAGCAGCATATTTCGAACAGGCTGAGGAACAAATATACGTTTGAGGTTGTTCTTACCTACAAGCTTCATCAGTAGACCGTCCTTAATAGCGTAACCTTTGACATCCTCATGACGACGTATTCGCTGTAGGATGAGTTGCGCTTCTTGGTCGGACTCCTGGTGATTCTTTAACGAAATAAAACTGTCAGGTATTTCATGTAATGAATTTAATCTGTTTTCATGTTCAATTCCCTTTTTATTTTCAGAGTTGGATTCTTCATACAGGCGACTGAGCGCGTCAGCTATGCTATTTAAGGGACCTTTTATATGCTGTACTGTAAAATCAAATTTTGAAAGTTTTAACACCCAACGCCCGACTTTACCCAACTGCTTTGGGTGAGTAAGCATCCATGTTAGGGCTTCATTATCTACTTGGAGAATGAAGTGCTTCCCAAGCAAATAATCTTGAAATTTTTCCAAAGCATAAATTATTCCCAGCGCTTCTTTCTCCAGTATAATATATTTCTGTTCTGTGTCGTTCAATTTTCGTGATGCATAACAAATCGGATGTAGTCCGTCCGAAAACTCTTGGAGGAGAACTGCTCCTAATGCCTTGTCCGATGAATCACATCGAACAATAAATGTGCGATCAAAATCAGGAAAGCGAAGAACCGGAGCCGTCGACAGTGCGTCTTTAATCATTTGAATCGCTCTGAGTTGACGTGGTCCCATCTCAAATTTGCTATTTTTTCTTTTCAGCTGATTTAATGGAGCAGCCATTTCGCTAAAATTGTGAATGAAACGACTAAAATATGATGTCATACCTAGGAACGTTTGTAATTGCTTCAGCGTTCTTGGTGTTGATAGATCTTGTATAGCCTGTACTTTATTAGGGTCGATATGACAACCTTGTTCTGACACAATGAAACCGAGGCAGCTAACTCGAGACATGAACAGCTGAATCTTATTCGGGTTAACTGTGAGCCCAATATTCTGAAGCCGACTAAGCACTTCTTCGAGATGTTTCACATGCTCTTCCGGAGATGATGAATAAATAAGGAGGTCGTCAAAATAAGTAGTCATAAACTTATAATGCAAGTCTCCGAATACGTTATTGATGATTCTGTTAAGTGCGGCGGGTGAAACAGCTAACCCAAACGGCAAATATTTATATTGATATGCCCCGAATGTAGTTACGAAGGCTGTAATTGGTTTAGATGATTGGTCCAGCGGTAATTGATGGTAGGCCATATTAAGATCCAGCTTTGAAAATACTTTGCTTCCTTTCAGACATTGGAATACGGAATCAGGTCTTGGTACAGGATATGCATCATAACAAACACGCTGGTTTACTTTACGGTAGTCCACCACCAAACGTTGTCCTCCGTCCCTCTTCGGTATTAGAAAACATGGACTTGAATATGCCGACATACTTGGTTCAATAATGTCTAACTCAAGTAGCTTTTTTATATGTTCCTTCATCGTTGCAGCTTTTGGTGGTGTTAAGGGAAACGGCGGCTGATTAATAGGCGTCGGATCCTTAAGATGAATTTTATAAGTGAAGTTCTTAACACGACCCAATTCAGTAGTAATTGTGTTGTCAAATTTCTTCAATACTTGTTGTAGACGTTCGTGAAGATCCTTTGACAACGGTAGAGGGTATTCTACCATGGAAGCAAAACTATAGTTTCTGGGATCGGAAGTTTTAATAAAGGGAATCGAAATCCTTGGATTAAAGGTAAATCGCAAACAATTATTTACAAAATCCACACAAGAATGTAATTTACGAAGAGTCTTTACTCCTATAATAAAGTTAGGGGACAAGGATCTGATTACTAAGAAGGATAGTTTCCATGACAGTTTAGTAATTTTAATAGATGTCACTAACTCTTGTTCTGCTATAATCAACTTGCCATCTGGAAGAATTATTGACGTTGACACCTTTCGTAAATATCCAAGACGCATCTTAATAATATTTCTTGCGATTTCTTCATTGCAACAATTGATATTCGCTCCTGAATCCAAAAGAGCATAAAATTTTAATTGTCGTACATTTATTTGAATTATGGGTAATTGAAGATCCGTTGAAGGCCATTTCATAAAACTGGCGGCCAAGCGACCCGACAGGGGTCGCGAATTTAATCGTTTTTTGACTGATTAATATTGTTTCTGGATCGTTTCCTACAATCATTGATCATGTGTCCTGGTATCTTGCAATATGCGCATCGTAAGGAGCTAATATCGGAACTCGAATTTGATTTAAGCTCTTCTTCGCGTTTCCTTGCAGCTGCTAACAAAGATTCCATATCATCAATTTGTTTTGCTAAGCTTTGAAATTGTGACATCGAAACCGGCATGGTCGAGTGTTTAAGTTTCAGCAATGTAGACACGTTTGCATGAGTCCAAATATGCAAAACCAATTCTGATTCTGTAATTTTAGCTTCCAGAGCTTGAGCTTTTGACCAAATGTCCTTAATATATTTTTGAAACGGTTCATCGATTGCTTGATATCTTCTAACAAGAGTTTCTTCTAGTTGAATTCTATTAATCGAAGAAACAAAAGACTGAAGAAGTTGCGACTTCAATAACGCCCAGCTTGGATATTCAATTACAGCTTTTGACCACCATAGGCGTAAATCTCCCTGAAGACGCATAATAACGCTTGATAGAAGATTAATTTCATTAACCAATCTCAGATCAGCTAACTCTTGAATTTGTTGTATTAGGCTAACTACTTCTTGAGGATTCTCTCCTGAACATTGCGGAATTTGATTGATTAGACTGGTAATATCCGACTTGACATCTTGATTTTGATTTATAATATGATTTGTTAATTTTTCAGATAGTTTTCGGAGGACGTTAACTTCTTCTAGCATTCCAGATGACAACTGCATTTGAACGGCGATCGCTTTGGACAATGATGATGGCTCCTTGTTAGCCCAGCTAGTTCCTGGACTCTCTTTTTTCTCTTGTACGGGAGATTGAAATTCCTCTTCTTCTGATTGTGCAGAACTGCCTGCTTGCTGTCTTGTTGTCGGCATGACTCACAATTGATTTTAAAAGAATATGCTGGCCGGCAAAAGAATAAAATCGTGGAATTGTAGATAATTACGCTCTGCTACCATTTGTGGCGTTTTGGCCACTCAATAATTAAATTATTATTAAAAAGAATAATTAGGCTTTCAGAAAAATACAAGAATTTTAATAACACATTGAACATTACAAAAAATAATACATTAAAATTTTATAAAATATCGTAGTGAATCTACTGCCGGCGCCGCAACAACACTAAAAAAAAATCATTATTAATTTTTTTTTTCCAAAGGAATTTTAACAGGCGTCCTTCATTTGGTTTTGTCATTACCTAAGTACTAATTGATTATTACATAAAACAAAAATTAATTTATAAAGCCTGATTTAAATATAACTATTGTAACACAATATGTATTCGATAAAAACATTTATTAAATGCTACACGGCAACTATATCTGAAATGCCTATCCGCACCTATATCTGAAATGCCTATCGGCACCTATGTTTGAAATGCCTATCGGAAACTACATCTGAAATGCCTATCAGCACCTATATTTGAAATGCCTATCGGCAACCATATCTGAAATGCCTATCGACACCTATATTTGAAATACCTATCGGCTTCTATATCTGAAATGCCTATCGACACCTATTTTTAAAATGCCAATCGGCAACTATATCTGAAATGCCTATCGGCACCTATGCCTGAAATTCCTATCGGCATCTATTTTTGAAATGCCTATCAGCACCTATATTTAAAATGCCTATCGGCAACCATATCTGAAATGCCTATCGACACCTATATTTGAAATACCTATCGGCTTCTATATCTGAAATGCCTATCGGCACCTATTTTTAAAATGCCAATCGGCAACTATATCTAAAATGCCTATCGGCACCTATATCTGAAATGCCTATCGGCACCATTTTTTGAAATGCCTATCGGAAACTACATCTGAAATGCCTATCAGCACCTATATTTGAAATGCCTATCGGCAACCATATCTGGAATGCTTATCGGCACCTATATTTGAAATGCCTATCGGCTTCTATATCTAAAATGCCTATCGGCACCTATTTTTAAAATGCCAATAGGCAACTATATCTGAAATGCCTATCGGCATCTATATCTGAAATGCCTATCGGCACCTATTTTTGAAATGCCTATCGGAAACTACATCTGAAATGCCTATCAGCACCTATATTTGAAATGCCTATCGGCAACCATATCTGGAATGCCTATCGGCACCTATATTTGAAATGCCTATCGGCTTCTATATCTGAAATGCCTATCGGCACCTATTTTTAAAATGCCAATCGGCAACTATATCTGAAATGCCTATCGGCACCTATATCAGAAATGCCTATCGGCACCTATTTTTTAAATGCCTATCGGAAACTACATTTGAAATGCCTATCAGCACCTATATTTGAAATGCCTATCGGCAACCTTATCTGGGATGCCTATCGGCTCCGATATTTGAAATGCCTATCGGCTTCTATATCTGAAATGCCTATCGGCACCTATCTCTGAAATGCCTTTCGGCATTTATATCTGAAATGCCTATTGACACCTATATTTGAAATGCCTATCGGCACCTATATTTTAAATTCCTATCGGCAACTATATCTGATATGCCTATCGGCACCTATATCTGAAATGCCTATCGGCACCTCTTTTTGAAATGCCTATCGGAAACTACATCTAAAATGCCTATCGGCACCTATTTTTAAAATGCCAATCGGCAACTATAACTGAAATGCCTATCGGCACCTATATCTGAAATGCCTATCGGCAACCAAATCAGAAATGCCTAACGGCACCTATATTTGAAATACCTATCGGCACCTATATCTGAAGTGCCTATCAGCACCTATATTTGAAATGCCTATCAGCAACCACATCAGAAATGCCTATCGGCACCTATATCTGAAATGCCTTTCGGCATTTATATCTGAAATGCCTATCGACACCTATATTTAAAATGCCTATCGGCACCTATATTTTAGATGCCTATCGGCAACTATATCTGATATGCCTATCGGCACCTATATCTGAAATGCCTATCGGCACCTATTTTTGAAATGCCTATCGGAAACTACATCTAAAATGCCTATCGGCACCTATTTTTAAAATGCCAATCGGCAACTTTATCTGAAATGCCTATCGGCACCTATTTTTTAAATGCCTATCGGAAACTACATCTGAAATGCCTATCAGCACCTATATTTGAAATGCCTATCGGCAACCATATCTGAAATGCCTATCGGCACCTATATTTGAAATACCTATCGGCGTCTATATCTGAAATGCCTATCGGCACCTATTTTAAAAATGCCAATCGGCAACTATATCTGTAATGCCTATCGGCACCTATAACTGAAATGCCTATCGGCACCAATTTTTGAAATGCCTATCGGAAACTACATCTGAAATGCCTATAAGCACTTATATTTGAAATGCCTATCGGCAACCATATCTGGAATGCCTATCGGCACCTATATTTGAAATGCCTATCGGCTTCTATATCTGAAATGCCTATCGACACCTATTTTTAAAATGCCAATTGGCAACTATATCTGAAATGCCTATCAGCACCTATATCTGAAATGCCTATCGGTACCTATTTTTAAAATGCCTATCAGCACTTATATTTGAAATGCCTATCGGCAACCATATCTGGAATGCCTATCGGCACCTATATTTGAAATGCCTATCGGCTTCTATATCTGAAATGCCTATCGGCACATATTTTTAAAATGCCAATCGGCAACTATATCTGAAATGCCTATCGGCACTTATATCTGAAATGCCTATCGGCACCTATTTTTGAAATGCCTATCGGAAACTACATCTGAAATGCCTATCAGCACCTATATTTGAAATGCCTATGGGCAACCATATCTGAAATGCCTATCGGCACCTATATTTGAAATGCCTATCGGCTTCTATATCTGAAATGCCTATCGGCACCTATATCTGAAATGCCTATCGGCACCTATTTTTGAAATGTTTATCGGAAACTACCTCTGAAATGCCTATCAGCACCTATATTTGAAATGCCTATCGGCAACCATATCTGGAATGCCTATCGGCACCTATATTTGAAATGCCTATCGGCTTCTATATCTGAAATGCCTATCGGCACCTACTTTTAAAATGCCAATCGGCAACTATATCTGAAATGTCTATCGGCACCTATATCTGAAATGCCTATCGGCACCTATTTTTGAAATGCCTATTGGAAACTACATCTGAAATGCCTATCAGCACCTATATTTGAAATGCCTATCGGCAACCATAACTGGATTGCCTATCGGCACCTATATTTGAAATGCCTATCGGCTTCAATATCTGAAATGCCTATCGGCACCTATTTTTAAAATGCCAATCGGCCACTATATCTGAAATGCCTATCGGCACCTATATCTGAAATGCCTATCGGCTCCTATTTTTGAAATGCCTATCGGAAACTACATCTGAAATGCCTATCAGCACCTGTATTTGAAATGCCTATCGGCAACCATATCTGAAATGCCTATCGACACCTATATTTGAAATACCTATCGGCTTCTATATCTGAAATGCCTATAGGCACCTATATCTGAAATGCCTATCGGCACCAATTTTTGAAATGCCTATCGGAAACTACATCTGAAATGCCTATCAGCACCTATATTTGAAATGCCTATCGGCAACCATATCTGGAATGCCTATCGGCACCTATATTTGAAATGCCTATCGGCTTCTATATCTGAAATGCCTATCGGCACCTATTTTTAAATTGCCAATCGGCAACTATACCTGATTTGCCTATCGGCACCTATATCTGAAATGCCTATCGGCACCTATTTTTGAAATGCCTATCGGAAACTACATCTGAAATGCCTATCAGCACCTATATTTGAAATGCCTATCGGCAACCATATCTGAAATGCCTATCGACACCTATATTTGAAATACCTATCGGCTTCTATATCTGAAATGCCTATCGACACCTATTTTTAAAATGCCAATCGGCAACTATATCTGAAATGCCTATCGGCACCTATACCTGAAATTCCTATCGGCACCTATTTTTGAAATGCCTATCAGCACCTATATTTGAAATGCCTATCGGCAACCATATCTGAAATGCCTATCGACACATATATTTGAAATGCCTATCGGCACCTATATCTGAATTGCCTATCAGCACCTATATTTGAAATGCCTATCGGCAACCAAATCAGAAATGCCTATTGGCACCTATATTTTAAATGCCTATCGGCAACTATATCTGATATGTCTATCGGCGCCTATATCTGAAATGCCTATCGGCACCTATTTTTAAAATGCCAATCGACAACTATATCTGAAATGCCTATCGGCACCTATATCTGAAATGCCTATCGGCACCTATTTTTGAAATGCCTATCGGAAACTACATCTAAAATGCCTATCAGCACCTATATTTGAAATGCCTATCGGCAACCATATCTGAAATGCCTATCGACACCTATATTTGAATTACCTATCGGCTTCTATATCTGAAATGCCTATCGACACCTATTTTTAAAATGCCAATCGGCAACTATATCTGAAATGCCTATCGGCACCTATACCTGAAATTCCTATCGGCACCTATTTTTGAAATGCCTATCAGCACCTATATTTGAAATGCCTATCGGCAACCATATCTGAAATGCCTATCGACACCTATATTTGAAATACCTATCGGCTTCTATATCTGAAATGCCTATCGGCACCTATTTTTAAAATGCCAGTCGGCAACTATATCTGAAATGCCTATCAGCACCTCTATCTGAAATGCCTATCGGCACCAATTTTTGAAATGCCTATCGGAAACTACATCTGAAATGCCTTTCAGCACCTATATTTGAAATGCCTATCGGCAACCATATCTGGAATGCCTATCGGCACCTATATTTAAAATGCCTATCGGCTTCTATATCTGAAATGCCTATCGGCACCTATTTTTGAAATGCCAATCGGCAACTATACCTGATATGCCTATCGGCACCTATATCTGAAATGCCTATCGGCACCTATTTTTGAAATGCCTATCGGAAACTACATCTGAAATGCCTATCATCAACTATTTTTAAAATGCCAATCGGCAACTATATCTGAAATGCATATCGGCACCTATAATTGAAATGCCTATCGGCAACCAAATCAGAAATGCCTATCGGCACATATATTTGAAATGCCTATCGGCACCTATATCTGAAGTGCCTATCAGCACCTATATTTGAAATGCCTATCGGCAACCAAATCAGAAATGCCTATTGGCACCTATATTTTAAATGCCTATCGGCAATTATATCTGATACGCCTATCGGCACCTATATCTGAAATGCCTATTGGCACCTATTTTTAAAATGCCAATCGACAACTATATCTGAAATGCCTATCGGCACCTATATCTGAAATGCCTATCAGCACCTATATTTGAAATGCCTATCGGCAAACATATCTGAAATGCCTATCGACTCCTTTATTTGAAATACCTATCGGCTTCTATATCTGAAATGCCTATCGGCACCTATATCCGAAATGCCTATCGGCACCAATTTTTGAAATGCCTATCGGAAACTACATCTGAAATGCCAATCAGCACCTATATTTGAAATGCCTATCGGCAACCATATCTGGAATGCCTATCGGCACCTATATTTGAAATGCCTATCGGCTTCTATATCTGAAATGCCTATCGACACCTATTTTTTAAATGCCAATTGGCAACTATATCTGAAATGCCTATCGGCACCTATATCTGAAATGCCTATCGGTACCTATTTTTGAAATGCCTATCGGAAACAACATCTGAAATGCCTATCAGCACTTATATTTGAAATGCCTATCGGCAACCATATCTGGAATGCCTATCGGCACCTATATTTGAAATGCCTATCGGCTTCTATATCTGAAATGCCTATCGGCACCTATTTTTAAAATGCCAATCGGCAACTATATCTGAAATGCCTATCGGCACCTATATCTGAAATGCCTATCGGCACCTATTTTTGAAAAGCCTATCGGAAACTACATCTGAAATGCCTATCAGCACCTATATTTGAAATGCCTATGGGCAACCATATCTGAAATGCCTATCGGCACCTATATTTGAAATGCCTATCGGCTTCTATATCTGAAATGCCTATCGGCACCTATATCTGAAATGCCTATCGGCACCTATTTTTGAAATGTTTATCGGAAACTACCTCTGAAATGCCTATCAGCACCTATATTTGAAATGCCTATAGGCAACCGTATCTGGAATGCCTATCGGCACCTATATTTGAAATGCCTATCGGCTTCTATATCTGAAATGCCTATCGGCACCTACTTTTAAAATGCCAATCGGCAACTATATCTAAAATGTCTATCGGCACCTATATCTGAAATGCCTATCGGCACCTATTTTTGAAATGCCTATTGGAAACTACATCTGAAATGCCTATCAGCACCTATATTTGAAATGCCTATCGGCAACCATATCTGGAATGCCTATCGGCACCTATATTTGAAATGCCTATCGGCTTCTATATCTGAAATGCCTATCGGCACCTATTTTTAAAATGCCAATCGGCAACTATATCTGAAATGCCTATCAGCACCTATATCTGAAATGCCTATCGGCTCCTATTTTTGAAATGCCTATCGGAAACTACATCTGAAATGCCTATCAGCACCTGTATTTGAAATGCCTATCGGCAACCATATCTGAGATGCCTATCGACACCTATATTTGAAATACCTATCGGCTTCTATATCTGAAATGCCTATCGGCACCTATTTTTAAAATGCCAGTCGGCAACTATATCTGAAATGCCTATCAGCACCTATATCTGAAATGCCTATCGGCACCAATTTTTGAAATGCCTATCGGAAACTACATCTGAAATGCCTATCTGCACTTATATTTGAAATGCCTATCGGCAACCATATCTGGAATGCCTATCGGCACCTATATTTGAAATGCCTATCGGCTTCTATATCTGAAATGCCTATCGGCACCTATTTTTAAAATGCCAATCGGCAACTATACCTGATATGCCTATCGGCACCTATATCTGAAATGCCTATCGGCACCTATTTTTGAAATGCTTATCGGAAACTACATCTGAAATGCCTATCAGCACCTATTTTTAAAATGCCAATCGGCAACTATATCTGAAATGCCTATCGGCACCTATAATTGAAATGCCTATCGGCAACCAAATCAGAAATGCCTATCGGCACATATATTTGAAATGCCTATCGGCACCTATATCTAAAGTGCCTATCAGCACATATATTTGAAATGCCTATCGGCAACCAAATCAGAAATGCCTATTGGCACCTATATTTTAAATGCCTATCGGCAACTATATCTGATATGCCTATCGGCACCTATATCTGAAATGCCTATCGGCACCTATTTTTAAAATGCCAATCGACAACTATATCTGAAATGCCTATCGGCACCTATATCTGAAATGCCTATCGGCACCTATGTTTGAAATGCCTATCGGAAACTACATCTGAAATGAATATCAGCACCTATATTTGAAATGCCTATCGGCAACCATATCTAAAATGCCTATCGACACCTATATTTGAAATACCTATCGGCTTCTATATCTGAAATGCCTATCGACACCTATTTTTAAAATGCCAATCGGCAACTATATCTGAAATGCCTATTGACACCTATATCTAAAATTCCTATCGGCTCCTATTTTTGAAATGCCTATCGGAAACTACATTGAAATGCCTATCAGCACCTATATTTGAAATGCCTATCGGCAACCATATCTGAAATGCCTATCGACACCTATATTTGAAATACCTATCGGCTTCTATATCTGAAATGCCTATCGGCACCTATTTTTAAAATGCCAATCGGCAACTATATCTGAAATGCCTATCGGCACCTATATCTGAAATGCCTATCGGCACCAATTTTTGAAATGCCTATCGGAAACTACATCTGAAATGCCTATCAGCACCTATATTTGAAATGCCTATCGGCTACCATATCTGGAATGCTTATCGGCACCTATATTTGAAATGCCTATCGGCTTCTATATCTAAAATGCCTATCGGCACCTATTTTTAAAATGCCAATCGGCATATATATCTGAAATGCCTATCGGCATCTATATCTGAAATGCCTATCGGCACCTATTTTTGAAATGCCTATCGGAAACTACATCTGAAATGCCTATCAGCACCTATATTTGAAATGCCTATCGGCAACCATATCTGGAATGCCTATCGGCACCTATATTTGAAATGCCTATCGGCTTCTATATCTGAAATGCCTATCGGCACCTATTTTTAAAATGCCAATCGGCAACTATATCTGAAATGCCTATCGGCACCTATATCAGAAATGCCTATCGGCACCTATTTTTTAAATGCCTATCGGAAACTACATCTGAAATGCCTATCAGCACCTATATTTGAAATGCCTATCGGCAACCATATCTGGAATGCCTATCGGAACCGATATTTGAAATGCCTATCAGCTTCTATATCTGAAATGCCTATCGGCACCTATTTTTAAAATGCCAATCGGCAACTATATCTGTAATGCCTATCGGCACCTATATCTGAAATGCCTATCGGCACCTATTTTTGAAATGCCTATCGGAAACTACATCTGAAATGCCTATCGGCACCTATATTTGAAATGCCTATCGGTTTCTATATCTGAAATGCCTATCGGCACCTATATCTAAAATGCCTATCGGCACCTATTTTTGAAATGTTTATCGGAAACTACCTCTGAAATGCCTATCAGCACCTATATTTGAAATGCCTATCGGCAACCATATCTGGAATGCCTATCGGCACCTATATTTGAAATGCCTATCGGCTTCTATATCTAAAATGCCTATCGGCACCTACTTTTAAAATGCCAATCGGCAACTATATCTGAAATGTCTATCGGCACCTATATCTGAAATGCCTATCGGCACCTATTTTTGATATGCCTATTGGAAACTACATCTTAAATGCCTATCAGCACCTATATTTGAAATGCCTATCGGCAACCATATCTGGAATGCCTATCGGCACCTATATTTGAAATGCCTATCGGCTTCTATATCTGAAATGCCCATCGGCACCTATTTTTAAAATGCCAATCGGCAACTATATCTGAAATGCCTATCGGCACCTATATCTGAAATGCCTATCGGCACCTATATTTGAAATGCCTATCGGCTTCTATATCTAAAAAGCCTATCAGCACCTATTTTTAAAATGCCAATCGGCAACTATATCTGAAATGCCTATCGGCACCTATTTTTAAAATGCCAGTCGGCAACTATATCTGAAAAGCCTATCAGCACCTATATCTGAAATGCCTATCGGCACCAATTTTTGAAATGCCTATCGGAAACTACATCTGAAATGCCTATCAGCACCTATATTTGAAATGCCTATCGGCAACCATATCTGGAATGCCTATCGGCACCTATATTTAAAATGCCTATCGGCTTCTATATCTGAAATGCCTATCGGCACCTATTTTTAAAATGCCAATCGGCAACTATACCTGATATGCCTATCGGCACCTTTGTGTATCCAATAATAAAGTATGTAATCCGGAGATAAAAGATAACAGTAATGACAATGCGCTCAATCTGAGCTCTGGCAGGAACGAAATTAACGATGTAGTTAGAAATACTATAATTAGGAATTGTCATAGTGTGACAGTAACAGAAGACCCGACGGACAGTTCTTCCTCTTCTTCTGAGCAAGACAATGATGATAACGATGGTTTTCAGAGCGTAAACCGAAGAAGAAAGAATAAAAGTAAACGCGTGATAATTGGTGAAGCATCTCAAAATGACTTATTAAAAATTGCAAATAAGAAAATTTGGCTGTATCTTGGAAAGATAGACCACAGTGTGACAAGAGAAGATATTTTAAATTATCTAAACATCAAATTTCCTAGCTTTAAATTTGAATGTGAGAAATTACAATCTAAAGGCCATGCAAGTTTCAAAATAGGAGCGGATGCTTCACTAAATGAACAACTATACAACCCTGCTACATGGCCTTCTGGACTTATTATAAAAAGGTTTTTGTTTTTTCGTCAAAAACCAGTTAGATTCGAATAATCTAGATTACAATGAGAATGAAACAAATTTAATTCAAGAAAGTAACTTTATTCCGGATTTTAAAATCTTAGTTCAAAATATTCAATGCCTTAGAAACAAAGTTGTTGAAGTAGAAGTGTTTTTAAATGAAAGTAGCCCGGACATATTATGTATTTCAGAACACTGGCTTACAGAAACTGAAATTACCGTAACGAAAATAAACAACTTCACATTATTATCTTCTTATTGCAGAAAAAACCATATTCATGGCGGAGTTGCCGTCTATTGTAAAAACTCCTCAGATTATGAAAAAATACATGAAATTGGTGAGCTTTCTGTGGAGATGGAAATGGAATGTTGCGCTGTGAAAAGCACAAAACACAAATTTATAGTGGTGTGTATTTATAGACCTCCAAATAGTGACTTTAGTATATTTTTAGAAAAAATTGATACTATTCTATTCCTGTTCAGAAAATCTAAGTACCATATTTTTATTTGTGGGGACTTTAATATAAATTGGTTGAATGCCACTGACATAAAAGTAACGAAATTGGATAATCTGTTAGCGTCATATAACATAACTGGTCGGGTCAAAGACGCTACAAGGGTAACAAGTAATTCTGTGTCATTGATCGACAATGTTCTATCTAACATTAAATCGAATTGGTGTGAAACCAAGGTTGTAGCGAATGCGCTTTCGGATCATCATGCTATCATGTGTTGTTTCCATTGTAACTCTAAGAATAAAGTTCATGAAAACTTATATAAAACAATAAATGTCTTATCGGATGAAAATTATCTAAATTTTCATCGTTTATTGAATAATGAAACCTGGGATTCAGTATTTGAACAAAAAGATGTTGATATGAGTTATCTAAGTTTTCATGATACCTTGACGTATTATTATAATATTTCATTTACTAAAAAAAAAGTCAATTTGGCTAAAAACAAGTTTAATATTAGCAGAGGATGGATAACACCAGAAATTAAACACCTTTCGGATTGTAAACGTACCCTGTATTTAATAATGAAAAATCAAACCGATTTAGGTCAACATACTGCATTAATTAAAGCAAATTATACAAATATTTGTAAACAAATCACACGATGCGTGAATGATGCAAAAAAATCTTATTATAGCAAACACATAGAAAATGCTAGCAACAAATCTAAGGCGACTTGGCAACTTATTAATAACCTGAATGGAAAAGAACCCAACACTAAACATGATACGGTACCCATTATCAATAGCAACGGATTTTGTATATCTGATCCACTAGAAGTAGCAAATGAGTATTTTGTTAACGTTACAGAGAATCTTAACTTAAAAGATCCATCGATGAACATAAATCTAACGCCATTAAATAATGGCAGCAGCATCTTCCTCTACCCATGTAGTGAGAATGAAATATATAATATCTGTTTATCATTGAATAATAAAAAATCAGTAGGCTGGGATAATTTTTCCAATAATGTTTTGAAATCATGTGCTCATGTAATAGCAAAGCCGTTATGCTATATTATCAATCAATGCTTTTTACAAGGAAAATTCCCGTCTCTTCTTAAACGGGCGATCGTTAAACCGCTGCACAAAAAAGGAGACGCTAGTAGTTGTGATAACTATCGGCCTATTTCCTTATTAAGCAATGTCTCAAAAATTATTGAAAAAATTATCTTAAACAGATTTCAAACTTTTCTGCAAAAAAATAATATAATATCTAGCAACCAATTTGGTTTTCGCAGTGGTAGTTCAGTTGAATTAGCAATTTTCAAAATGATAAATCCAATTATTAAAGCGTGGAATGACGGGAATTTGTCTGTTACGGCACTGCTTGACCTTTCAAAAGCCTTTGACAGTGTCCATCATGAGCTACTCTGTGCTAAATTATACAACTATGGAATAAGAGGTGCTGCCCTAGATTTGGTATCATCTTATTTGTCCGATCGCACACAAACAGTGCAACTGAACAATATAAAGAATAGTCATGTCCATTCTATCAGATCCCTTAGTCACCCGGTGACAAGAGGAGTACCTCAGGGATCGATACTTGGTCCGCTTCTTTTTATATTGTACACCAATGACTTTTCAAAAAATTTCGATGACAACATCATACTGTTTGCGGATGATACGGCGGTAGTTTTCGAAAATAAAAATTTAGATCTCTTGCTTAAACATATTGATAGCTCAATGGTTTCCATTAAAGACTGGTTTTATCAAAACAGTCTAGCTTTGAATTTAAACAAGACTAAATTCATTAAATTTGGCAATTATGGGGACTTTCCCTCTAGTTTGAACTTAGCAAATGCTACCTCTATTCCCGTAGATAATTGTGTTAAATTTCTAGGGGTATATATAGATAAAAATTTGAAGTGAAACAGTCATGTAGAACACGTTATATCTAAAATAAACAAATATATTTACTTACTAAGGTCAATTAGCAAGATCGTTCCGATTACTATTTCTTTAAATATTTATCATGCTTTTGTAGAGTCAAACTTGCGTTTTGGCATAATTTTCTGGGGTTCCTCTTCTAATATGGAGGACTTGTTTAAAATTCAAAAAAGAAGCCTTAGAGCTATTGAAAAGGTTGGTCCAAGACAGTCTTGTAAACCGCTGTTTAAGAAGCATAACATATTGACACTATACGATGTATATATACTGGAAAGCGCCTCTTTCGTTAAAAAATATCCGCAGCTATTTGCAGAAAACATTCGTACCCATGGGTATGAAACACGGACGAAAAATGATTATGTCACATCTCGTGTTAAAGTAAACAAAGGGCCCTTAAACATTATATTGAAAATATACAACAAATTGCCACAACATATTAAAGATTTACCTTACCAAAAATTTAAAAAACGTTTAAAAAACTTTCTTTTACAGAACAACTTCTACTGCCTCGATGAATTTTTAAACACGCCAAATTGTTTTTTTTTTAATACTGACTTTTAATGTGTTTATCAATAATAAAATAATGTTAATAATTCTAATGTAAGTTTTATCCGGACTCATTCTACACTGTATTCGCAGTATTTAAAGAATAAAGTATATTTATTATTATTATTATTATTATTATATCTGAAATGCCTATCGGCACCTATTTTTGAAATGCCTATCGGAAACTACATCTGAAATGCCTATCAGCACCTATTTTTAAAATGCCAATCGGCAACTATATCTGAAATGCCTATCGGCACCTATAATTGAAATGCCTATCGGCAACCAAATCAGAAATGCCTATCGGCACATATATTTGAAATGCCTATCGGCACCTATATCTAAAGTGCCTATCAGCACCTATATCTGAAATGCCTATCGGCAACCATATCTGAAATGCCTATCGACACCTATATTTGAAATACCTATCGGCTTCTATATCTGAAATGCCTATCGACACCTATTTTTAAAATGCCAATCGGCAACTATATCTGAAATGCCTATCGGCACCTATATCTGAAATTCCTATCGGCACCTATTTTTGAAATGCCTATCGGAAACTTCATTGAAATGCCTATCAGCACCTATATTTGAAATGCCTATCGGCAACCATATCTGAAATGCCTATCGACACCTATATTTGAAATACCTATCGGCTTCTATATCTGAAATGCCTATCGGCACCTATTTTTAAAATGCCAATCGGCAACTATATCTGAAATGCCTATCGGCACCTATATCTGAAATGCCTATCGGCACCAATTTTTGAAATGCCTATCGGAAACTACATCTAAAATGCCTATCAGCACCTATATTTGAAATGCCTATCGGCAACCATATCTGGAATGCTTATCGGCACCTATATTTGAAATGCCTATCGGCTTCTATATCTGAAATGCCTATCGGCACCTATTTTCAAAATGCCAATCGGCAACTATATCTGAAATGCCTATCGGCATCTATATCTGAAATGCCTATCGGCACCTATTTTTGAAATGCCTATCGGAAACTACATCTGAAATGCCTATCAGCACCTATATTTGAAATGCCCATCGGCAACCATA
This sequence comes from Venustoraphidia nigricollis, assembly GCA_034508555.1. Classification (NCBI taxonomy): domain Eukaryota; kingdom Metazoa; phylum Arthropoda; class Insecta; order Raphidioptera; family Raphidiidae; genus Venustoraphidia; species Venustoraphidia nigricollis. The sequence continues at coordinate 21,126 of JAVRKA010000741.1, read as the reverse complement.
TCTGGAATGCCTATCGGCACCTATATTTGAAATGCCTATCGGATTCTATATCTGAAATGCCTATCGGCACCTATTTTTAAAATGCCAATCGGCAACTATATCTGAAATGCCTATCGGCACCTATATCAGATATGCCTATCGGCACCTATTTTTTAAATGCCTATCGGAAACTACATCTGAAATGCCTATCAGCACCTATATTTGAAATGCCTATCGGCAACCATATCTGGAATGCCTATCGGCACCTATATTTGAAATGCCTATCGGCTTTTATATCTGAAATGCCTATCGGCACCTATTTTTAAAATGCCAATCGGCAACTATATCTGTAATGCCTATCAGCACCTATATTTGAAATGCCTATCGGCAACCATATCTGAAATGCCTATCGACACCTATATTTGAAATACCTATCGGCTTCTATATCTGAAATGCCTATCGGCACCTATTTTTAAAATGCCAATCGACAACTATATCTAAAATGCCTATCGGCACCTATATCTGAAATGCCTATCGGCACCAATTTTTGAAATGCCTATCGGAAACTACATCTAAAATGCCTATCAGCACCAATATTTGAAATGCCTATCGGCAACCATATCTGGAATGCTTATCGGCACCTATATTTGAAATGCCTATCGGCTTCTATATCTGAAATGCCTATCGGCACCTATTTTCAAAATGCCAATCGGCAACTATATCTGAAATGCCTATCGGCATCTATATCTGAAATGCCTATCGGCACCTATTTTTGAAATGCCTATCGGAAACTACATCTGAAATGCCTATCAGCACCTATATTTGAAATGCCCATCGGCAACCATATCTGGAATGCCTATCGGCACCTATATTTGAAATGCCTATCGGATTCTATATCTGAAATGCCTATCGGCACCTATTTTTAAAATGCCAATCGGCAACTATATCTGAAATGCCTATCGGCACCTATATCAGAAATGCCTATCGGTACCTATTTTTTAAATGCCTATCGGAAACTACATCTGAAATGCCTATCAGCACCTATATTTGAAATGCCTATCGGCAACCATATCTGGAATGCCTATCGGCACCTATATTTGAAATGCCTATCGGCTTTTATATCTGAAATGCCTATCGGCACCTATTTTTAAAATGCCAATCGGCAACTATATCTGTAATGCCTATCGGCACCTATATCTGAAATACCTATCGGCACCTATTTTTGAAATGCCTATCGGAAACTACATCTGAAATGCCTATCAGCACCAATATTTGAAATGCCTATCGGCAACCATATCTGAAATGCTTATCGACACCTATATTTGAAATACCTATCGGCTTCTATATCTGAAATGCCAATCGGCATTTATTTTTAAAATGCCAATCGGCAACTATATCTGAAATGCCTATCGACACCTATATTTGAAATACCTATCTGCTTCTATATCTGAAATGCCTATCGGCACCTATTTTTAAAATGCCAATCGGCAACTATATTTGAAATGCCTATCGGCACCTATATCTGAAATGCCTATCGCCACCAATTTTTGAAATACCTATCGGAAACTACATCTCAAATGCCTATCAGCACCTATATTTGAAATGCCTATCGGCAACCACATCAGAAATGCCTATCGGCACCTATATGTGAAATGCCTTTCGGCATTTATATCTGAAATGCCTATCGACACCTATATTTGAAATGCCTATCGGCACCTATATTTTAAATGCCTATCGGCAACTATATCAGATATGCCTATCGGCACCTATATCTGAAATGCCTATCGGCACCTATTTTTGAAATGCCTATCGCAAACTACATCTAAAATGCCTATCGGCACCTATTTTTAAAATGCCAATCGGCAATTTTATCTGAAATGCCTATCGGCACCTATATCTGAAATGCCTATCGGCACCTATTTTTGAAATGCCTATCGGAAACTACATCTGAAATGCCTATCAGCACCTATATTTGAAATGCCTATCGGCAACCATATCTGAATTGCCTATCGACTCCTATATTTAAAATACCTATCGGCTTCTATATCTGAAATGCCTATCGGCACCTATTTTTAAAATGCCAATCGGCAACTACATCTGAAATGCCTATCAGCACCTATATTTGAAATGCCTATCGGCAACCATATCTGCAATGCCTATCGGCACCTATATTTGAAATGCCTATCGACTTCTATATCTGAAATGCCTATCGGCACCTATTTTTAAAATGCCAATCGGCAACTATATCTGAAATGCCTATCGGCACCTATATCTGAAATGCCTATCGGCATCAATTTTTGAAATGCCTATCGGAAACTACATCTAAAATGCCTATCAGCTCCTATATTTGAAATGCGTATCGGCAACCATATCTGGAATGCCTATCGGCACCTATATTTGAAACGCCTATCGGCTTCTATATCTGAAATGCCTATCGGCAATTATTTTTAAAATGCCAATTGGCAACTATATCTGAAATGCCTATCGGCACCTATATCTGAAATGCCTATCGGCACCTATTTTTAAAATGCCAATCGGCAACTATATCTGAAATGCCTATCGGCACCTATATCTGAAATGCCTATCGGCACCAATTTTTGAAATGCCTATCGGAAACTACATCTGAAATGCCTATCAGCACCTATATTTGAAATGCCTATCGGCAACCATATCTGCAATGCCTATCGGCACCTATATTTGAAATGCCTATCGACTTCTATATCTGAATTGCCTATCGGCACCTATATCTAAAATGCCTATCGGCACTTATTTTTGAAATGCCTATCGGAAACTCCATCTGAAATGCCTGTCAGCACCTATATTTGAAATGATTATCGGCAACCACATCAGAAATGCTTATCGGCACCTATATCTGAAATGCCTTACGGTATTTATATCTGAAATGCCTATCGACACATATATTTGAAATGCCTATTGGCACCTATATTTTAAATGCCTATCGGCTTCTATATCTGAAATGCCTATCGACACCTATTTTTAAAATACCAATCGGCAACTCTATCTGAAAAGCCTATCGGCACCTATATCTGAAATGCCTATCGGCACCTATTTTTGAAATGCCTTTCGGAAACTGCATCTGAAATGCCTATGTGATCCTATATTTAAATTGCCTATCGGCAACCATATCTGAAATGCCTATCGGCACCTATATCTAAAATGCCTATCGGCATCAATTTTTGAAATGCCTATCGGAAACTACATCCAAAATGCTTATCAGCACCTATATTTGAAATGCCTATCGGCAACCATATCTGGAATGCCTATCGGCACCTATATTTGAAATGCCTATCGGCTTTTATATCTGAAATGCCTATCGGCACCTATTTTTAAAATGCCAATTGGCAACTATATCTGAAATGCCTATCGGCACCTATATCTGAAATGCCTATCGGCACCTATTTTTGAAATGCCTATCGGAAACTACATCTGAAATGCCTATCAGCACCTATATTTGAAATGCCTATCGGCAACCATATCTGAAATGCCTATCGACACCTATATTTAAAATACCTATCGGCTTCTATATCTGAAATGCCTATCGGCACCTATTTTTAAAATGCCAATCGGCAACTATATCTGAAATGCCTATCGGCACCTATATCTGAAATGCCTAACGGCATCAATTTTTGAAATGCCTATCGGAAACTACATCTAAAATGCCTATCAGCTCCTATATTTGAAATGCCTATCGGCAACCATATCTGGGATGCCTATCGGCACCTATATTTGAAATGCCTATCGGCTTCTATATCTGAAATGCCTATCGGCACCTATTTTTAAAATGCCAATTGGCAACTATATCTGAAATGCCTATCGGCACCTATATCTGAAATGCCTATCGGCACCTATTTTTGAAATGCCTTTCGGAAACTACAACTGAAATGCCTATCTGCTCCTATATTTAAAATGCCTATCGGCAAAAATATTTGAAATGCCTATCGACACCTATATTTGAAAAACCTATCGGCTTCTATATCTGAAATGCCTATCGGCACCTGTTTTTAAAATGCCATTCGGCAACTATATCTGAAATGCCTATCGGCACCTATATCTGAAATGCCTATCGGCATCAATTTTTGAAATGCCTATCGGCATCAATTTTTGAAATGCCTATCGGAAACTACATCTGGAATGCCTATCAGCACCTATTATTTGAAATGCCTATCGGCAACCATATCTGGAATGCCTATCGGCACCTATGTTTGAAATGCCTATCGGCTTCTATATCTGAAATGCCTATCGGCACCTATTTTTAAAATGCCAATCGGCAACTATATCTGAAATGCCTATCGGCACCTATTTTTGAAATGCCTATCGGAAACTACATCTGAAATGCCTATCAGCACCTATATTTGAAATGCCTATCGGCAACCATATCTGGAATGCCTATCGGCACTTATATTTGAAATGCCTATCGGCTTCTATATCTGAAATGCCTATCGGCACCTATTTTTAAAATGCCAATCGGCAACTATATCTGTAATGCCTATCAGCACCTATATCTGAAATGCCTATCGGCACCTATTTTTGAAATGCCTATCGGAAACTACATCTGAAATGCCTATCAGCACCAATATTTGAAATGCCTATCGGCAACCATATCTGAAATGCCTATCGACACCTATGTTTGAAATACCTATCGGTTTCTATATCTGAAATGCCTATCGGCACCTATTTTTAAAATGCCAATCGGCAACTATATCTGAAATGCCTATCGGCACCTACATCTGAAATGCTTATCGGCACCATTTTTTGAAATGCCTATCGAAAACTACATCTGAAATGCCTATCAGCACCTATATTTGAAATGCCTATCGGCAACCATATCTGCAATGCCTATCGGCACCTATATTTGAAATGCCTATCGACTTCTATATCTGAAATGCCTATCGGCACCTATTTTTAAAATGCCAATCGGCAACTATATCTGAAGTGCCTATCGGCACCCATATCTAAAATGCCTATCGGCACTTATTTTTGAAATGCCTATCGGAAACTCCATCTTAAATGCCTGTCAGCACCTATATTTGAAATGCTTATCGGCAACCACACCAGAAATGCTTATCGGCACCTATATCTTAAATGCCTTTCGGTATTTATATCTGAAATGCCTATCGACGCCTATATTTGAAATGCCTATTGGCACCTATATTTTAAATGCCTATCGGCTTCTATATCTGAAATGCCTATCGACACCTATTTTTAAAATACCAATCGGCAACTATATCTGAAAAGCCTATCGGCACCTATATCTGAAATGCCTATCGGCACCTATTTTTTAAATGCCTTTCGGAAACTACATCTGAAATGCCTATCTGCTCCTATATTTAAAATGCCTATCGGCAACCATATTTGAAATGCCTATCGACACCTATATTTGAAATACCTATCGGCTTCTATATCTGAAATGCCTATCGGCACCTATATCTAAAATGCCTATCGGCACCTATTTTTGAAATGCCTTTCGGAAACTACATCTGAAATGCCTATCTGCTCCGATATTTAAAATGCCTATCGGCAACAATATTTGAAATGCCTATCGACACCTATATTTGAAATACCTATCGGCTTCTATATCTGAAAGGCCTATCAGCACCTGTTTTTAAAATGCCAATCGGCAACTATATCTGAAATGCCTATCAGCACCTATATCTGAAATGCCTATCGGCATCAATTTTTGAAATGCCTATCGGAAACTACATCTGGAATGCCTATCAGCACCTATTATTTGAAATGCCTATCGGCGACCATATCTGGAATGCCTATCGGCACCTATATTTGAAATGCCTATCGGCTTCTATATCTGAAATGCCTATCGGCACCTAATTTTAAAATGCCAATCGGCAACTATATCTGAAATGCCTATCGGCACCTATATCTGAAATGCATATCGGCACCTATTTTTGAAGTGCCTAGCGGAAACTACATCTGAAATGCCTATCAGCACCTATATTTGAAATGCCTATCGGCGACAATATCTGGAATGCTTATCGGCACCTATATTTGAAATGCCTATCGGCTTCTATATCTGAAATGCCTATCGGCACCTATTTTTAAAATGCCAATCGGCAACTATATCTGAAATGCCTATCGGCACCTATATCTGAAATGCCTATCGGCACTTATTTTTGAAATGCCTATCGGAAACTACATCTGAAATGCCTATCAGCACCTATATTTGAAATGCCTATCGGCAACCATATCTGGAATGCCTATCGGCACCTATATTTGAAATGCCTATCGGCTTCTATATCTGAAATGCCTATCGGCACCTATTTTTAAAATGCCAATCGGCAACTATATCTGTAATGCCTATCAGCACCTATATCTGAAATGCCTATCGGCACCTATTTTTGAAATGCCTATCGGAAACTACATCTGAAATGCCTATCAGCACCAATATTTGAAATGCCTATCGGCAAACATATCTGAAATGCCTATCGACACCTATGTTTGAAATACCTATCGGCTTCTATATCTGAAATGCCTATCGGCACCTATTTTTAAAATGCCTATCGGCAACTATATCCAAAATGCCTATCGGCACCTATGTCTGAAATGCCTATCGGCACCATTTTTGAAATGCCTATCGGAAACTACATCTGAAATGCCTATCAGCACCTATATTTGAAATGCCTATCGGCAACCATATCTGCAGTGCCTATTGGCACATATATTTGAAATGCCTATCGACTTCTATATCTGAAATGCCTATCGGCACCTATTTTTAAAATGCCAATCGGCAACTATATCTGAAGTGCCTATCGGCACCTATATCTAAAATGCCTATCGGCACTTATTTTTGAAATGCCTATCGGAAACTCCATCTGAAATGCCTGTCAGCACCTATATTTGAAATGCCTACCGGCAACCACATCAGAAATGCTTATCGGCACCTATATCTGAAATGCCTTTCGGTATTTATATCTGAAATGACTATCGACACCTAAATTTGAAATGCCTATTGGCACCTATATTTTAAATGCCTATCGGCTTCTATATCTGAAATGCCTATCGACACCTATTTTTAAAATACCAATCGGCAACTATATCTGAAAAGCCTATCGGCACCTATATCTGAAATGCCTATCGGCACCTATTTTTGAAATGCCTTTCGGAAACTACATCTGAAATGCCTATCTGCTCCTATATTTAAAATGCCTATCGGCAACCATATTTGAAATGCCTATCGACACCTATATTTGAAATACCTATCGGCTTCTATATCTGAAATGCCTATCGGCACCTATATCTGAAATGCCTATCGGCATCAATTTTTGAAATGCCTATCGGAAACTACATCTAAAATGCTTATCAGCACCTATATTTGAAATGCCTATCGGCAACCATATCTGGAAAGCCTATCGGCACCTATATTTGAAATGCCTATCGGCTTTTATATCTGAAATGCCTAACGGCACCTATTTTTAAAATGCCAATTGGCAACTATATCTGAAATGCCTATCGGCAACTATATCTGAAATGCCTATCGGCACCTATTTTTGAAATGCCTATCGGAAACTACATCAGAAATGCCTATCAGCACCTATATTTGAAATGCCTATCGGCAACCATATCTGAAATGCCTATCGACACCTATATTTGAAATACCTATCGGCTTCTATATCTGAAATGCCTATCGGCACCTATTTTTAAAATGCCAATCGGCAAATATATCTGAAATGCCTATCGGCACCTATATCTGAAATGCCTATCGGCATCAATTTTTGAAATGCCTATCGGAAACTACATCTAAAATGCCTATCAGCTCCTATATTTGAAATGCGTATCGGCAACCATATCTGGAATGCCTATCGGCACCTATATTTGAAACGCCTATCGGCTTCTATATCTGAAATGCCTATCGGCAATTATTTTTAAAATGCCAATTGGCAACTATATCTGAAATGCCTATCGGCACCTATATCTGAAATGCCTATCGGCACCTATTTTTAAAATGCCAATCGGCAACTATATCTGAAATGCCTATCGGCACCTATATCTGAAATGCCTATCGGCACCAATTTTTGAAATGCCTATCGGAAACTACATCTGAAATGCCTATCAGCACCTATATTTGAAATGCCTATCGGCAACCATATCTGCAATGCCTATCGGCACCTATATTTGAAATGCCTATCGACTTCTATATCTGAAATGCCTATCGGCACCTATATCTAAAATGCCTATCGGCACTTATTTTTGAAATGCTTATCGGAAACTCCATCTGAAATGCCTGTCAGCACCTATATTTGAAATGATTATCGGCAACCACATCAGAAATGCTTATCGGCACCTATATCTGAAATGCCTTACGGTATTTATATCTGAAATGCCTATCGACACATATATTTGAAATGCCTATTGGCACCTATATTTTAAATGCCTATCGGCTTCTATATCTGAAATGCCTATCGACACCTATTTTTAAAATACCCATCGGCAACTCTATCTGAAAAGCCTATCGGCACCTATATCTGAAATGCCTATCGGCACCTATTTTTGAAATGCCTTTCGGAAACTGCATCTGAAATGCCTATGTGATCCTATATTTAAAATGCCTATCGGCAACCATATCTGAAATGCCTATCGGCACCTATATCTAAAACGCCTATCGGCATCAATTTTTGAAATGCCTATCGGAAACTACATCTAAAATGCTTATCAGCACCTATATTTGAAATGCCTATCGGCAACCATATCTGGAATGCCTATCGGCACCAATATTTGAAATGCCTATCGGCTTTTATATCTGAAATGCCTATCGGCACCTATTTTTAAAATGCCAATTGGCAACTATATCTGAAATGCCTATCGGCACCTATATCTGAAATGCCTATCGGCACCTATTTTTGAAATGCCTATCGGAAACTACATCTGAAATGCCTATCAGCACCTATATTTGAAATGCTTATCGGCAACCATATCTGAAATGCCTATCGACACCTATATTTAAAATACCTATCGGCTTCTATATCTGAAATGCCTATCGGCACCTATTTTTAAAATGCCAATCGGCAACTATATCTGAAATGCCTATCGGCACCTATATCTGAAATGCCTATCGGCATCAATTTTTGAAATGCCTATCGGAAACTACATCTAAAATGCCTATCAGCTCCTATATTTGAAATGCCTATCGGCAACCATATCTGGGATGCCTATCGGCACCTATATTTGAAATGCCTATCGGCTTCTATATCTGAAATGCCTATCGGCACCTATTTTTAAAATGCCAATTGGCAACTATATCTGAAATGCCTATCGGCACCTATATCTGAAATGCCTATCGGCACCTATTTTTGAAATGCCTTTCGGAAACTACATCTGAAATGCCTATCTGCTCCTATATTTAAAATGCCTATCGGCAACAATATTTGAAATGCCTATCGACACCTATATTTGAAAAACCTATCGGCTTCTATATCTGAAATGCCTATCGGCACCTGTTTTTAAAATGCCAATCGGCAACTATATCTGAAATGCCTATCGGCACCTATATCTGAAATGCCTATCGGCATCAATTTTTGAAATGCCTATCGGAAACTACATCTGGAATGCCTATCAGCACCTATTATTTGAAATGCCTATCGGCAACCATATCTGCAATGCCTATCGGCACCTATATTTGAAATGCCTATCGACTTCTATATCTGAAATGCCTATCGGCACCTATTTTTAAAATGCCAATCGGCAACTATATCTGAAGTGCCTATCGGCACCTATATCTAAAATGCCTATCGGCACTTATTTTTGAAATGCCTATCGGAAACTCCATCTTAAATGCCTGTCAGCACCTATATTTGAAATGCTTATCGGCAACCACACCAGAAATGCTTATCGGCACCTATATCTTAAATGCCTTTCGGTATTTATATCTGAAATGCCTATCGACGCCTATATTTGAAATGCCTATTGGCACCTATATTTTAAATGCCTATCGGCTTCTATATCTGAAATGCATATCGACACCTATTTTTAAAATACCAATCGGCAACTATATCTGAAAAGCCTATCGGCACCTATATCTGAAATGCCTATCGGCACCTATTTTTTAAATGCCTTTCGGAAACTACATCTGAAATGCCTATCTGCTCCTATATTTAAAATGCCTATCGGCAACCATATTTGAAATGCCTATCGACACCTATATTTGAAATACCTATCGGCTTCTATATCTGAAATGCCTATCGGCACCTATATCTGAAATGCCTATCGGCATCAATTTTTGAAATGCCTATCGGAAACTACATCTAAAATGCTTATCAGCACCTATATTTGAAATGCCTATCGGCAACCAGATCTGGAATGCCTATCGGCACCTATATTTGAAATGCCTATCGGCTTTTATATCTGAAATGCCTATCGGCACCTATTTTTAAAATGCAAATTGGTAACTATATCTGAAATGCCTATCGGCACCTATATCTGAAATGCCTATCGGCACCTATTTTTGAAATGCCTATCGGAAACTACATCTGAAATGCCTATCAGCACCTATATTTAAAATGCCTATCGGCAAACATATCTGAAATGCCTATCGACACCTATATTTGAAATACCTATCGGCTTCTATATCTGAAATGCCTATCGGCACCTATTTTTAAAATTCCAATCGGCAACTATATCTGAAATGCCTATCGGCACCTATATCTGAAATGCCTATCGGCATCAATTTTTGAAATGCCTATCGGAAACTACATCTGGAATGCCTATCAGCACCTATTATTTGAAATGCCTATCGGCAACCATATCTGGAATGCCTATCGGCACCTATGTTTGAAATGCCTATCGGCTTCTATATCTGAAATGCCTATCGGCACCTATTTTTAAAATGCCAATCGGCAACTATATCTGAAATGCCTATCGGCACCTATATCTGAAATGCCTATCGACACCTATTTTTGAAATGCCTATCGGAAACTACATCTGAAATGCCTATCAGCACCTATATTTGAAATGCCTATCGGCAACCATATCTGGAATGCCTATCGGCACCTATATTTGAAATGCCTATCGGCTTCTATATCTGAAATGCCTACCGGCACCTATTTTTAAAATGCCAATCGGCAACTATATCTGTAATGCCTATCAGCACCTATATCTGAAATGCCTATCGGCACCTATTTTTGAAATGCCTATCGGAAACTACATCTGAAATGCCTATCAGCACCAATATTTGAAATGCCTATCGGCAACCATATCTGAAATGCCTATCGACACCTATGTTTGAAATACCTATCGGCTTCTATATCTGAAATGCCTATCGGCACCTATTTTTAAAATGCCAATCGGCAACTATATCTGAAATGCCTATCGGCACCTACATCTGAAATGCTTATCGGCACCATTTTTTGAAATGCCTATCGAAAACTACATCTGAAATGCCTATCAGCACCTATATTTGAAATGCCTATCGGCAACCATATCTGCAATGCCTATCGGCACCTATATTTGAAATGCCTATCGACTTCTATATCTGAAATGCCTATCGGCACCTATTTTTAAAATGCCAATCGGCAACTATATCTGAAGTGCCTATCGGCACCTATATCTAAAATGCCTATCAGCACTTATTTTTGAAATGCCTATCGGAAACTCCATCTTAAATGCCTGTCAGCACCTATATTTAAAATGCTTATCGGCAACCACATCAGAAATGCTTATCGGCACCTATATCTTAAATGCCTTTCGGTATTTATATCTGAAATGCCTATCGACGCCTATATATGAAATGCCTATTGGCACCTATATTTTAAATGCCTATCGGCTTCTATATCTGAAATGCCTATCGACACCTATTTTTAAAATACCAATCGGCAACTATATCTGAAAAGCCTATCGGCACCTATATCTGAATTGCCTATCGGCACCTATTTTTTAAATGCCTTTCGGAAACTACATCTGAAATGCCTATCTGCTCCTATATTTAAAATGCCTATCGGCAACCATATTTGAAATGCCTATCGACACCTCTATTTGAAATACCTATCGGCTTCTATATCTGAAATGCCTATCGGCACCTATATCTGAAATGCCTATCGGCATCAATTTTTGAAATGCCTATCGGAAACTACATCTAAAATGCTTATCAGCACCTATATTTGAAATGCCTATCGGCAACCAGATCTGGAATGCCTATCGGCACCTATATTTGAAATGCCTATCGGCTTTTATATCTGAAATGCCTATCGGCATCTATTTTTAAAACGCAAATTGGCAACTATATCTGAAATGCCTATCGGCGCCTATATCTGAAATGCCTATCGGCACCTATTTTTGAAATGCCTATCGGAAACTACATCTAAAATGCCTATCAGCACCTATATTTGAAATGCCTATCGGCAACCATATCTGAAATGCCTATCGACGCCTATATTTGAAATACCTATCGGCTTCTATAACTGAAATGCCTATCGGCACCTATTTTTAAAATTCCAATCGGCAACTATATCTGAAATGCCCATCGGCACCTATATCTGAAATGCCTATCGGCATCAATTTTTGAAATGCCTATCGGAAACTACATCTAAAATGCCTATATGTTCCTATATTTGAAATGCCTATCGGCAACCATATCTGGAATGCCTATCGGCACCTATATTTGAAATGCCTATCGGCATCAATTTTTGAAATGCCTATCGGAAACTACATCTTTAATGCCTATCAGCACCTATATTTGAAATGCCTATCGGCAACCATATCTGGAATGCCTATCGGCACCTATATTTGAAATGCCTATCGGCCTTTATATCTGAAATGCCTATCGGCACCTATTTTTAAAATACCAATCGGCAACTATATCTGAAATGCCTATCGGCACCTATATCTGAAATGCCTATCGGCACCTATTTTTGAAATGCCTATCGGAAACTACATCTAAAATGCCTATCAGCACCAATATTTGAAATGCCTATCGGCAACCATATCTGAAATGCCTATCGACACCTATATTTGAAATACCTATCGGCTTCTATATCTGAAATGCCTATCGGCACCTGTTTTTAAAATGCCAATCGGCAACTATATCTGAAATGCCTATCGGCACTTATTTTTGAAATGCCTATCGGAAACTACATCTGAAATGCCTATCAGCACCTATATTTGAAATGCCTATCGGCAACCATATCTGGAATGCCTATCGGCACCTATATTTGAAATGCCTATCGGCTTCTATATCTGAAATGCCTATCGGCACCTATTTTTAAAATGCCAATCGGCAACTATATCTGTAATGCCTATCAGCACCTATATCTGAAATGCCTATCGGCACCTATTTTTGAAATGCCTATCGGAAACTACATCTGAAATGCCTATCAGCACCAATATTTGAAATGCCTATCGGCAAACATATCTGAAATGCCTATCGACACCTATGTTTGAAATACCTATCGGCTTCTATATCTGAAATGCCTATCGGCACCTATTTTTAAAATGCCTATCGGCAACTATATCCAAAATGCCTATCGGCACCTATGTCTGAAATGCCTATCGGCACCATTTTTGAAATGCCTATCGGAAACTACATCTGAAATGCCTATCAGCACCTATATTTGAAATGCCTATCGGCAACCATATCTGCAGTGCCTATTGGCACATATATTTGAAATGCCTATCGACTTCTATATCTGAAATGCCTATCGGCACCTATTTTTAAAATGCCAATCGGCAACTATATCTGAAGTGCCTATCGGCACCTATATCTAAAATGCCTATCGGCACTTATTTTTGAAATGCCTATCGGAAACTCCATCTGAAATGCCTGTCAGCACCTATATTTGAAATGCCTACCGGCAACCACATCAGAAATGCTTATCGGCACCTATATCTGAAATGCCTTTCGGTATTTATATCTGAAATGACTATCGACACCTAAATTTGAAATGCCTATTGGCACCTATATTTTAAATGCCTATCGGCTTCTATATCTGAAATGCCTATCGACACCTATTTTTAAAATACCAATCGGCAACTATATCTGAAAAGCCTATCGGCACCTATATCTGAAATGCCTATCGGCACCTATTTTTGAAATGCCTTTCGGAAACTACATCTGAAATGCCTATCTGCTCCTATATTTAAAATGCCTATCGGCAACCATATTTGAAATGCCTATCGACACCTATATTTGAAATACCTATCGGCTTCTATATCTGAAATGCCTATCGGCACCTATATCTGAAATGCCTATCGGCATCAATTTTTGAAATGCCTATCGGAAACTACATCTAAAATGCTTATCAGCACCTATATTTGAAATGCCTATCGGCAACCATATCTGGAAAGCCTATCGGCACCTATATTTGAAATGCCTATCGGCTTTTATATCTGAAATGCCTAACGGCACCTATTTTTAAAATGCCAATTGGCAACTATATCTGAAATGCCTATCGGCAACTATATCTGAAATGCCTATCGGCACCTATTTTTGAAATGCCTATCGGAAACTACATCAGAAATGCCTATCAGCACCTATATTTGAAATGCCTATCGGCAACCATATCTGAAATGCCTATCGACACCTATATTTGAAATACCTATCGGCTTCTATATCTGAAATGCCTATCGGCACCTATTTTTAAAATGCCAATCGGCAAATATATCTGAAATGCCTATCGGCACCTATATCTGAAATGCCTATCGGCATCAATTTTTGAAATGCCTATCGGAAACTACATCTAAAATGCCTATCAGCTCCTATATTTGAAATGCGTATCGGCAACCATATCTGGAATGCCTATCGGCACCTATATTTGAAACGCCTATCGGCTTCTATATCTGAAATGCCTATCGGCAATTATTTTTAAAATGCCAATTGGCAACTATATCTGAAATGCCTATCGGCACCTATATCTGAAATGCCTATCGGCACCTATTTTTAAAATGCCAATCGGCAACTATATCTGAAATGCCTATCGGCACCTATATCTGAAATGCCTATCGGCACCAATTTTTGAAATGCCTATCGGAAACTACATCTGAAATGCCTATCAGCACCTATATTTGAAATGCCTATCGGCAACCATATCTGCAATGCCTATCGGCACCTATATTTGAAATGCCTATCGACTTCTATATCTGAAATGCCTATCGGCACCTATATCTAAAATGCCTATCGGCACTTATTTTTGAAATGCTTATCGGAAACTCCATCTGAAATGCCTGTCAGCACCTATATTTGAAATGATTATCGGCAACCACATCAGAAATGCTTATCGGCACCTATATCTGAAATGCCTTACGGTATTTATATCTGAAATGCCTATCGACACATATATTTGAAATGCCTATTGGCACCTATATTTTAAATGCCTATCGGCTTCTATATCTGAAATGCCTATCGACACCTATTTTTAAAATACCCATCGGCAACTCTATCTGAAAAGCCTATCGGCACCTATATCTGAAATGCCTATCGGCACCTATTTTTGAAATGCCTTTCGGAAACTGCATCTGAAATGCCTATGTGATCCTATATTTAAAATGCCTATCGGCAACCATATCTGAAATGCCTATCGGCACCTATATCTAAAACGCCTATCGGCATCAATTTTTGAAATGCCTATCGGAAACTACATCTAAAATGCTTATCAGCACCTATATTTGAAATGCCTATCGGCAACCATATCTGGAATGTCTATCGGCACCAATATTTGAAATGCCTATCGGCTTTTATATCTGAAATGCCTATCGGCACCTATTTTTAAAATGCCAATTGGCAACTATATCTGAAATGCCTATCGGCACCTATATCTGAAATGCCTATCGGCACCTATTTTTGAAATGCCTATCGGAAACTACATCTGAAATGCCTATCAGCACCTATATTTGAAATGCTTATCGGCAACCATATCTAAAATGCCTATCGACACCTATATTTAAAATACCTATCGGCTTCTATATCTGAAATGCCTATCGGCACCTATTTTTAAAATGCCAATCGGCAACTATATCTGAAATGCCTATCGGCACCTATATCTGAAATGCCTATCGGCATCAATTTTTGAAATGCCTATCGGAAACTACATCTAAAATGCCTATCAGCTCCTATATTTGAAATGCCTATCGGCAACCATATCTGGGATGCCTATCGGCACCTATATTTGAAATGCCTATCGGCTTCTATATCTGAAATGCCTATCGGCACCTATTTTTAAAATGCCAATTGGCAACTATATCTGAAATGCCTATCGGCACCTATATCTGAAATGCCTATCGGCACCTATTTTTGAAATGCCTTTCGGAAACTACATCTGAAATGCCTATCTGCTCCTATATTTAAAATGCCTATCGGCAACAATATTTGAAATGCCTATCGACACCTATATTTGAAAAACCTATCGGCTTCTATATCTGAAATGCCTATCGGCACCTGTTTTTAAAATGCCAATCGGCAACTATATCTGAAATGCCTATCGGCACCTATATCTGAAATGCCTATCGGCATCAATTTTTGAAATGCCTATCGGAAACTACATCTGGAATGCCTATCAGCACCTATTATTTGAAATGCCTATCGGCAACCATATCTGCAATGCCTATCGGCACCTATATTTGAAATGCCTATCGACTTCTATATCTGAAATGCCTATCGGCACCTATTTTTAAAATGCCAATCGGCAACTATATCTGAAGTGCCTATCGGCACCTATATCTAAAATGCCTATCGGCACTTATTTTTGAAATGCCTATCGGAAACTCCATCTTAAATGCCTGTCAGCACCTATATTTGAAATGCTTATCGGCAACCACACCAGAAATGCTTATCGGCACCTATATCTTAAATGCCTTTCGGTATTTATATCTGAAATGCCTATCGACGCCTATATTTGAAATGCCTATTGGCACCTATATTTTAAATGCCTATCGGCTTCTATATCTGAAATGCATATCGACACCTATTTTTAAAATACCAATCGGCAACTATATCTGAAAAGCCTATCGGCACCTATATCTGAAATGCCTATCGGCACCTATTTTTTAAATGCCTTTCGGAAACTACATCTGAAATGCCTATCTGCTCCTGTATTTAAAATGCCTATCGGCAACCATATTTGAAATGCCTATCGACACCTATATTTGAAATACCTATCGGCTTCTATATCTGAAATGCCTATCGGCACCTATATCTGAAATGCCTATCGGCATCAATTTTTGAAATGCCTATCGGAAACTACATCTAAAATGCTTATCAGCACCTATATTTGAAATGCCTATCGGCAACCAGATCTGGAATGCCTATCGGCACCTATATTTGAAATGCCTATCGGCTTTTATATCTGAAATGCCTATCGGCACCTATTTTTAAAATGCAAATTGGTAACTATATCTGAAATGCCTATCGGCACCTATATCTGAAATGCCTATCGGCACCTATTTTTGAAATGCCTATCGGAAACTACATCTGAAATGCCTATCAGCACCTATATTTAAAATGCCTATCGGCAAACATATCTGAAATGCCTATCGACACCTATATTTGAAATACCTATCGGCTTCTATATCTGAAATGCCTATCGGCACCTATTTTTAAAATTCCAATCGGCAACTATATCTGAAATGCCTATCGGCACCTATATCTGAAATGCCTATCGGCATCAATTTTTGAAATGCCTATCGGAAACTACATCTGGAATGCCTATCAGCACCTATTATTTGAAATGCCTATCGGCAACCATATCTGGAATGCCTATCGGCACCTATGTTTGAAATGCCTATCGGCTTCTATATCTGAAATGCCTATCGGCACCTATTTTTAAAATGCCAATCGGCAACTATATCTGAAATGCCTATCGGCACCTATATCTGAAATGCCTATCGACACCTATTTTTGAAATGCCTATCGGAAACTACATCTGAAATGCCTATCAGCACCTATATTTGAAATGCCTATCGGCAACCATATCTGGAATGCCTATCGGCACCTATATTTGAAATGCCTATCGGCTTCTATATCTGAAATGCCTACCGGCACCTATTTTTAAAATGCTAATCGGCAACTATATCTGTAATGCCTATCAGCACCTATATCTGAAATGCCTATCGGCACCTATTTTTGAAATGCCTATCGGAAACTACATCTGAAATGCCTATCAGCACCAATATTTGAAATGCCTATCGGCAACCATATCTGAAATGCCTATCGACACCTATGTTTGAAATACCTATCGGCTTCTATATCTGAAATGCCTATCGGCACCTATTTTTAAAATGCCAATCGGCAACTATATCTGAAATGCCTATCGGCACCTACATCTGAAATGCTTATCGGCACCATTTTTTGAAATGCCTATCGAAAACTACATCTGAAATGCCTATCAGCACCTATATTTGAAATGCCTATCGGCAACCATATCTGCAATGCCTATCGGCACCTATATTTGAAATGCCTATCGACTTCTATATCTGAAATGCCTATCGGCACCTATTTTTAAAATGCCAATCGGCAACTATATCTGAAGTGCCTATCGGCACCTATATCTAAAATGCCTATCAGCACTTATTTTTGAAATGCCTATCGGAAACTCCATCTTAAATGCCTGTCAGCACCTATATTTAAAATGCTTATCGGCAACCACATCAGAAATGCTTATCGGCACCTATATCTTAAATGCCTTTCGGTATTTATATCTGAAATGCCTATCGACGCCTATATATGAAATGCCTATTGGCACCTATATTTTAAATGCCTATCGGCTTCTATATCTGAAATGCCTATCGACACCTATTTTTAAAATACCAATCGGCAACTATATCTGAAAAGCCTATCGGCACCTATATCTGAAATGCCTATCGGCACCTATTTTTTAAATGCCTTTCGGAAACTACATCTGAAATGCCTATCTGCTCCTATATTTAAAATGCCTATCGGCAACCATATTTGAAATGCCTATCGACACCTCTATTTGAAATACCTATCGGCTTCTATATCTGAAATGCCTATCGGCACCTATATCTGAAATGCCTATCGGCATCAATTTTTGAAATGCCTATCGGAAACTACATCTAAAATGCTTATCAGCACCTATATTTGAAATGCCTATCGGCAACCAGATCTGGAATGCCTATCGGCACCTATATTTGAAATGCCTATCGGCTTTTATATCTGAAATGCCTATCGGCATCTATTTTTAAAACGCAAATTGGCAACTATATCTGAAATGCCTATCGGCGCCTATATCTGAAATGCCTATCGGCACCTATTTTTGAAATGCCTATCGGAAACTACATCTAAAATGCCTATCAGCACCTATATTTGAAATGCCTATCGGCAACCATATCTGAAATGCCTATCGACGCCTATATTTGAAATACCTATCGGCTTCTATAACTGAAATGCCTATCGGCACCTATTTTTAAAATTCCAATCGGCAACTATATCTGAAATGCCCATCGGCACCTATATCTGAAATGCCTATCGGCATCAATTTTTGAAATGCCTATCGGAAACTACATCTAAAATGCCTATATGTTCCTATATTTGAAATGCCTATCGGCAACCATATCTGGAATGCCTATCGGCACCTATATTTGAAATGCCTATCGGCATCAATTTTTGAAATGCCTATCGGAAACTACATCTTTAATGCCTATCAGCACCTATATTTGAAATGCCTATCGGCAACCATATCTGGAATGCCTATCGGCACCTATATTTGAAATGCCTATCGGCCTTTATATCTGAAATGCCTATCGGCACCTATTTTTAAAATACCAATCGGCAACTATATCTGAAATGCCTATCGGCACCTATATCTGAAATGCCTATCGGCACCTATTTTTGAAATGCCTATCGGAAACTACATCTAAAATGCCTATCAGCACCAATATTTGAAATGCCTATCGGCAACCATATCTGAAATGCCTATCGACACCTATATTTGAAATACCTATCGGCTTCTATATCTGAAATGCCTATCGGCACCTGTTTTTAAAATGCCAATCGGCAACTATATCTGAAATGCCTATCGGCACCTATATCTGAAATGCCTATCGGCATCAATTTTTGAAATGCCTATCGGAAACTACATCTAAAATGCTTATCAGCTCCTATATTTGAAATGCCTATCGGCAACCATATCTGGAAAGCCTATCGGCACCTATATTTGAAATGCCTATCGGCTTCTATATCTGAAAAGCCTATCGGCACCTATTTTTAAAATGCCAATTGGCAACTATATCTGAAATGCCTATCGGCACCTATATCTGAAATGCCTATCGGCACCTATTTTTAAAATGCCAATCGGCAACTATATCTGAAATGCCTATCGGCACCTATATCTGAAATGCCTATCGGCACCAATTTTTGAAATGCCTATCGGAAACTACATCTGAAATGCCTATCAGCACCTATATTTGAAATGCCTATTGGCAACCATATCTGCAATGCCTATCGGCACCTATATTTGAAATGCCTATCGACTTCTATATCTGAAATGCCTATCGGCACCTATTTTTAAAATGCCAATCGGCAACTATATCTGAAATGCCTATCGGCACCTATATCTAAAATGCCTATCGGCACTTATTTTTGAAATGCCTATCGGAAACTCCATCTGAAATGCCTGTCAGCACCTATATTTGAAATGATTATCGGCAACCACATTAGAAATGCTTATCGGCACCTATATCTGAAATGCCTTACGGTATTTATATCTGAAATGCCTATCGACACATATATTTGAAATGCCTATTGGCACCTATATTTTAAATGCCTATCGGCTTCTATATCTGAAATGCATATCGACACCTATTTTTAAAATACCAATCGGCAATTTTATCTGAAAAGCCTATCGGCACCTATATCTGAAATGCCTATCGGCACCTATTTTTGAAATGCCTTTCGGAAACTGCATCTGAAATGCCTATGTGATCCTATATTTAAAATGCCTATCGGCAACCATATCTGAAATGCCTATCGGCACCTATATCTAAAATGCCTATTGGCATCAATTTTTGAAATGCCTATCGGAAACTACATCTAAAATGCTTATCAGCACCTATATTTGAAATGCCTATCGGCAACCATATCTGGAATGCCTGTCGGCACCTATATTTGAAATGCCTATCGGCTTTTATATCTGAAATGCCTATCGGCACCTATTTTTAAAATGCCAATTGGCAACT
>JAVRKA010000740.1:0-57100 GCA_034508555.1 Venustoraphidia nigricollis | reverse complement strand
GCTATCGGCAACTATATCTGAAACGCCTATCGGCACCTATATCTGAAATGCCTATCGGCACCTATTTTTTAAATGCCTATCGGAAACTACATCTGAAATGCCTATCAGCACCTATATTTTAAATGCCTATCGGCAACCATATCTGGAATGCCTATCGGGACCTATATTTGAAATGCCTATCGGCTTCTATATGTGAAATGCCTATCGGCACCTATTTTTAAAATGCCTATCGGAAACTACATCTGAAATGCCTATCAGCACCTATATTTGAAATGCCTATCGGCAACCATATCTGAAATGCCTATCGGCACCTATATTTGAAATGCCTATCGGCTTCTATATCTGAAATGCCTATCGGTACCTATTTTTAAAATGGCTATCGGCAACTATATCTGAAATGCCTATCGGCACCTATTTTTGAAATGCCTATCGGAAACTACATCTGAAATGCCTATCAGCACCTATATTTAAACTGCCTATCGGCAAACATATCTGGAATGCCTATCGGCACCTATATTTGAAATGCCTATCGGCTTCTATATCTGAAATGCCTATCGGCACCTATTTTTAAAATGGCTATCGGCAACTATATCTGAAATGCCTATCGGCACCTATATCTGAAATGCCTATCGGCACCTATTTTTGAAATGCCTATCGGAAACTACATCTGAAAAGCCTATCAGCACCTATATTTGAAATGCCTTTCGGCAACCATATCTGAAATGCCTCTCGACACATATATTTGAAATACCTATCGGCTTCTATATCTGAAATGGCTATCAACACCTATTTTTAAAATGCCAACCGGCAACTATATCTGAAATGCTTATCGGCACCTATATATGAAATGCCTATCGGCATCAATGTTTGAAATGCCTTTCGGAAACTACATCTAAAATGCCTATCAGCACCTATATTTGAAATGCCTGTCGGCAACCATATCTGGAATGCTTATCGGCACCTATATTTGAAATGCCTATCGGCTTCTATATCTGAAATGCCTATCGGCACCTATTTTTAAAATGCCAATCTGCAACTATATCTGAAATGCCTATCGGCACCTATATCTGATATGCCTATCAGATCCTATTTTTGAAATGCCTATCGGAAACTACATCTGAAATGCCGATCAGCACCTATATTTGAAATGCCTATCGGCAAACATATCTGGAATGCCTATCGGCACCTATATTTGAAATGCCTATCGGCTTCTATATCTGAAATGCCTATCGGCACCTATTTTTAAAAAGGCTATCAGCAACTATATCTGAAATGCCTATCGGCACCTATATCTGAAATGCCTATCGGCACCTATTTTTGAAATGCCTATCGGAAACTACATCAGAAATGCCTATCAGCACCTATATTTGAAATGCCTATCAGCAACCATATCTTGAATGCCTATCGGCACCTATATTTGAAATGCCTATCGGCTTCTATATCTGAAATGCCTATCGGCACCTATTTTTAAAATGCCTATCGGAAACTACATCTGAAATGCCTACCAGCACCTATATTTGAAATGCCTATCGGCAACCATATCTGGAATGACTATCGGCACCTATATTTGAAATGTCTATCGGCTTCTATATCTGAAATGCCTATCGGCACCTATTTTTAAAATGGCTGTCGGCAACTATATCTGAAATGCCTATCGGCACCTATATCTGAAATGCCTATCGGAACCTATTTTTGAAATGCCTATCGGAAACTACATCTGAACTGCCTATCAGCACCTATATTTGATTTGCCTATCGGCAACCATATCTGGAATGCCTATCGGCACCTATATCTGAAATGCCTATCGGCACCTATTTTTGAAATGCCTATCGGAAACTACATCTGAAATGCCTATCAGCACCTATATTTAAAATGCCTATCGGCAACCATATCTGGAATGCCTATCGGCACCTATATTTGAAATGCCTATCAGCTTCTATATCTGAAATGCCTATGGGCACCTATTTTTAAGATGGCTATCGGCAACTATATCTGAAATGCCTATCGGCACCTATATCTAAAATGCCTATCGGCACCTATTTTAGAAATGCCTATCGGAAACTACATCTGAAATGTCTATCAGCACCTATATTTAAAATACCTATCGGCAACCATATCTGGAATGCCTATCGGGACCTATATTTGAAATGCCTATCGGCTTCGATATCTGAAATGCCTATCGGCACCTATTTTTAAAATGCCTATCGGAAACTACATCTGAAATGCCTATCAGCACCTATATTTGAAATGCCTATCGGCAACCATATCTGGAATGCCTATCGGCACCTATATTTGAAATGCCTATCGACTTCTATATCTGAAATGCCTATCGGCACCTATTTTTAAAATGGCTATCGGCAACTATATCTGAAATGCCTATCGGCACCTATATCTGAAATGCCTATCGGCACCTATTTTTAAAATGCCTATCGGAAACTACATCTGAAAAACCTATCAGCACCTATATTTGAAATGCCTATCGGCAACCATATTTGGAATGCCTATCGGCACCTATATTTGAAATGCCTATCGGCTTCTATATCTAAAATGCCTAGCGGCACCTATTTTTAAAATGCCAATCGGCACTTATATCTGAAGTGCCTATCGGCACCTATATCTAAAATGCCTATCGGCACCTATTTGTGAAATGCCTATCGAAAACTACATCTGAAATGCCTATCAGCACCTATTTTTAAAATGCCTATCGGCAACCATATCTGAAATGCCCATCGGCACCTATATTTAAAATGCCTATCGGCTTCTATATCTGAAATGCCTATCGGCACCTGTTTTTAAAATGGCTATCGGCAACTATATCTGAAATGCCTATCGGCACCTATATCTGAAATGCCCATCGGCACCTATTTTTGAAATGCCTATCGGAAACTACATCTGAAATGCCTATCAGCACCTATATTTGAAATGCCTATTGGCAACCATATCTGGAATGCCTATCGGCACCTATATTTGAAATGCCTATCGGTTTCTATATCTGAAATGCCTATCGGCACCTATTTTTGAAATGCCTATCGGAAACTACATCTGAAATGCCTATCAGCACCTATATTTGAAATGCCTATCGGCAACCATATCTGGAATGCCTATCGGCACCTATATTTGAAATGCCTATCGGCTTCTATATCTGAAATGCCTATCGGCACCTATTTTTAAAATGGCTATCGGCAAATATATCTAAAATGCCTATCGGCACCTATATCTGAAATGCCTATCGGCACCTATTTTTGAAATGCCTATCGGAAACTACATCTGAAATGCCTATAAGCAACTATATTTGAAATGCCTATCGGCAACCATATTTGGAATGCCTATCGGCACTTATCTCTGAAATGCCTATCGGCACCTATTTTTGAAATGCCTATCGGAAACTACATCTGAAATCTATCAGCACCTATATTTGAAATGCCTATCGGCAACCATATCTGGAATGCCTATCGGCACCTATATTTGAAATGCCTATCGGCTTCTATATCTGAAATGCCTATCGGCACCTATTTTTAAAATGGCTATCGGAAACTATATCTGAATGCCTATCGGCACCTATATCTGAAATGCCTATCGGCAGCTATTTTTGAAATGCCTATCGGAAACTACATCTGAAATGCCTATCAGCACCTATATTTGAAATGCCTATCGGCAACCATATCCGGAATGCCTATCGGCACCTATATTTGAAATGCCTATCGGCTTCTATATCTGAAATTCCTATCGGCACCTATTTTTAAAATGCCAATCGGCAACTATATCTGAAATGCCTATCGGCACCTATATCTGAAATGCCTATCGGCACCTATTTTTGAAATGCCTATCGGAAACTACAACTGAAATGCCTATCAGCACCTATATTTGAAATGCCTATCGGCAACCATATCTGGAATGCCTATCGGCACCTATATTTGAAATGCCTATCGGCTTCTATATCTGAAATGCCTATCGGCACCTATTTTTAAAATGGCTATCGGAAACTATATCTGAATGCCTATCGGCACCTATATCTGAAATGCCTATCGGCAGCTATTTTTGAAATGCCTATCGGAAACTACATCTGAAATGCCTATCAGCACCTATATTTAAAATGCCTATCGGCAACCATATCTGGAATGCCTATCGGCACCTATATTTGAAATGCCTATCGGCTTCTATATCTGAAATGCCTATCGGCACCTATTTTTAAAATGGCTATCGGCAACTATACCTGAAATGCCTATCGGTACCTATATCTGAAATGCCTATCGGCACCTATTTTTGAAATGCCTATCGGAAACTACATCTGAAATGCCTATCAGCACCTATATTTGAAATGCCTTTCGGCAACCGTATCTGGAATGCCTATCGGCACGTATATTTGAAATGCCTATCGGCTTCTATATCTCTAATGCCTATCGGCACCTATTTTTAAAATGGCTATCGGCAACTATACCTGAAATGCCTATCGGTACCTATATCTGAAATGCCTATCGGCACCTATTTTTAAAATGCCAATCGGCAACTATATCTGAAATGCCTATCGGCACCTATATCTGAAATGCCTATCGGCACCTATTTTTGAAATGCCTATCGGAAACTACAACTGAAATGCCTATCAGCACCTATATTTGAAATGCCTATCGGCAACCATATTTGGAATGCCTATCGGCACCTATTTTTGAAATGCCTATCGAAAACTACATCTGAAATGCCTATCAGCACCTATATTTGAAATGCCTATCGGCAACCAGATCAGAAATGCCTATCGGCACCTATATCTGAAATGCCTTTTGGCATTTATATCTGAAATGCCTATCGACACCTATATTTGAAATGCCTATCGGCACCTATTTTTTAAATGCCTATCGGCAACTATATCTGATATGCCTATCGGCACCTATATCTGAAATGCCAATCGGCACCTATTTTTGAAATGCCTATCGGAAACTACATCTAAAATGCCTATCGGCACCTATTTTTAAAATGCCAATCGGCAACTATATCTGAAATGCCTATCGGCACCTATATCTGAAATGCCTATCGGCACCTATTTTTGGAATGCCTATCGGAAACTACATCTGAAATGCCTATCATCACCTATATTTGAAATGCCTATCGGGAACCATATCTGAAATGCCTATCGACACCTATATTTGAAATACCCATCGGCTTCTATATCTGAAATGCCTATCGGCACCTATTTTTAAAATACCAATCGGCAACTATATCTGAAATGCCTATCGGAACCTATATCTGAAATGCCAATCGGCACCAATTTTTTAAATGCTTATCGGAAACTACATCTGAAATGCCTATCAGCACCTATATTTGAAATGCCTATCGGCAACCACATCAGAAATGCGTATCGGCACCTATTTTTGAAATATCTTTCGGAAACTACATCTGAAATGCCAATCTGCTCCTATATTTGAAATGCCTATCGGCAACCATATCTGAAATGCCTATCGATCCCTATATTTGAAATACCTATCGGCTTCTATATCTGAAATGCCTATCGGCACCTGTTTTTAAAACGCAAATCGGCAACTATATCCGAAATGCCTATCGGCACCTATATCTGAAATGCCTATCGGCACCTATTTTTGAAATGCCTATCGAAAACTACATCTGAAATGCCTATCAGCACCTATATTTGAAATGCCTATCGGCAACCACATCAAAAATGCGTATCGGCACCTATATCTGAAATGCCTTTCGGCATTTATATCTGAAATGCCTATCGACACCTATATTTGAAATGCCTATCGGCACCTATATTTTAAATGCCTATCGGCAACTATATCTGATATGCCTATCGGCACCTATATCTGAAATGCCTATCGGCACCTATTTTTGAAATGCCTATCGGAAACTACATCTAAAATGCCTATCGGCACCTATTTTAAAATGCCAATCGGCAACTATATCTGAAATGGCTATCTTCAACTATATCTGAAATGCCTATCGGCACCTATTTTTGAAATGCCTATCGGAAACTACATCTAAAATGCCTATCAGCACCTATATTTAAAATGCCTATCGGCTACCATATCTGAAATACCTATCGACACCTATATTTGAAATACCTATCGGCTTCTATATCTGAAATGCCTATCGGCACCTATTTTTAAAATGCCAATCGGCAACTATATCTGAAATGCCAATCGGCACCAATTTTTTAATGCCTATCGGAAACTACATCTGAAATGCCTATCAGCACCTATATTTGAAGTGCCTATCGGCAACCATATCTGAAATGCCTATCGACACCTATATTTGAAATACCTATCGGCTTCTATATCTGAAATGCCTATCGGCACCTATTTTTAAAATGCCAATCGGCAACTATATCTGAAATGCCTATCGGCACCTATATCTAAAATGCCAATCGGGACCAGTTTTTGAAATGCCTATCGGAAACTACATCTGAAATGCCTGTCAGCACCTATATTTAAAATGCCTATCGGCAACCATATCTGGAATGCCTATCGGCACCTATATTTGAAATGCCAATCGGCTTCTATATCTGAAATGCCTACCGACACCTATTTTTAAAATGCCAATTGGCAACTATATCTGAAATGCCTATCGGCACCTATATCTGAAGTGCCTATCGGTACCTATTTTTGAAATGCCTATCGGCTTCTATATCTGAAATGCCTATCGGCACCTGTTTTTAAAATGGCTATCGGCAACTATATCTGAAATGCCTATCGGCACCTATATCTGAAATGCCTATCGGCACCTATTTTTGAAATGCCTTACGGAAACTACATCTGAAATGCCTATCAGCACCTATATTTGAAATGCCTATTGGCAACCATATCTGGAATGCCTATCGGCACCTATATTTTAAATGCCTATCGGCTTCTATATCTGAAATGCCTATCGGCACCTATTTTTAAAATGCCTATCGGAAACTACATCTGAAATGCCTATCAGCACCTATATTTGAAATGCCTATCGGCAACCATATCTGGAATGCCTATCGGCACCTATATTTGAAATGCCTATCGGCTTCTATATCTGAAATGCCTATCGGCACCTATTTTTAAAATGGCTATCGGCAACTATATCTAAAATGCCTATCTGCACCTATATCTGAAATGCCTATCGGCACCTATTTTTGAAATGCCTTTTGGAAACTACATCTAAAATGCCTATCAGGACCTATATTTGAAATGCCTATCGGCAACCATAACTGGAATGCCTATCGGCACTTATATCTGAAATGCCTATCGGCACCTATTTTTGAAATGCCTATCGGAAACTACATCTGAAATGCCTATCAGCACCTATATTTAAAATGCCTATCGGCAACCATATCTGGAATACCTATCGGCACCTATATTTGAAATGCCTATCGGCTTCTATATCTGAAATGCCTATCGACACCTATTTTTAAAATGGCTATCGGCAACTATATCTGAATGCCTATCGGCAACTATATCTGAATGCCTATCGGCACCTATATCTGAAATGCCTATTGGCACCTATTTTTGAAATGCCTATCGGAAACTACATCTGAAATGCCTATCAGCACCTATATTTGAAATGCCTATCGGCAACCATATCTGAAATGCCTATCGACACCTATATTTGAAATACCCATCCGCTTCTATATCTGAAATGCCTATCGGCACCTATATTTGAAATGCCTATCGGCTTCTATATCTAAAATGCCTAGCGGCACCTATTTTTAAAATGCCAATCGGCAACTATATCTGAAGTGCCTATCGGCACCTATATCTAAAATGCCTATCGGCACCTATTTGTGAAATGCCTATCGAAAACTACATCTGAAATGCCTATCAGCACCTATTTTTAAAATGCCTATCGGCAACCATATCTGGAATGCCCATCGGCACCTATATTTAAAATGCCTATCGGCTTCTATATCTGAAATGCCTATCGGCACCTGTTTTTAAAATTGCTATCGGCAACTATATCTGAAATGCCTATCGGCACCTATATCTGAAATGCCCATCGGCACCTATTTTTGAAATGCCTATCGGAAACTACATCTGAAATGCCTATCAGCACCTATATTTGAAATGCCTATTGGCAACCATATCTGGAATGCCTATCGGCACCTATATTTGAAATGCCTATCGGTTTCTATATCTGAAATGCCTATCGGCACCTATTTTTGAAATGCCTATCGGAAACTACATCTGAAATGCCTATCAGCACCTATATTTGAAATGCCTATCGGCAACCATATCTGGAATGCCTATCGGCACCTATATTTGAAATGCCTATCGGCTTCTATATCTGAAATGCCTATCGGCACCTATTTTTAAAATGGCTATCGGCAAATATATCTAAAATGCCTATCGGCACCTATATCTGAAATGCCTATCGGCACCTATTTTTGAAATGCCTATCGGAAACTACATCTGAAATGCCTATAAGCAACTATATTTGAAATGCCTATCGGCAACCATATTTGGAATGCCTATCGGCACTTATCTCTGAAATGCCTATCGGCACCTATTTTTGAAATGCCTATCGGAAACTACATCTGAAATCTATCAGCACCTATATTTGAAATGCCTATCGGCAACCATATCTGGAATGCCTATCGGCACCTATATTTGAAATGCCTATCGGCTTCTATATCTGAAATGCCTATCGGCACCTATTTTTAAAATGGCTATCGGAAACTATATCTGAATGCCTATCGGCACCTATATCTGAAATGCCTATAGGCAGCTATTTTTGAAATGATTATCGGAAACTACATCTGAAATGCCTATCAGCACCTATATTTGAAATGCCTATCGGCAACCATATCCGGAATGCCTATCAGCACCTATATTTGAAATGCCTATCGGCTTCTATATCTGAAATTCCTATCGGCACCTATTTTTAAAATGCCAATCGGCAACTATATCTGAAATGCCTATCGGCACCTATATCTGAAATGCCTATCGGCACCTATTTTTGAAATGCCTATCGGAAACTACAACTGAAATGCCTATCAGCACCTATATTTGAAATGCCTATCGGCAACCATATTTGGAATGCCTATCGGCACCTATATTTGAAATGCCAATCGGCTTCTATATCTGAAATGCCTAGCGGCACCTATTTTTAAAATGCCAATCGGCAACTATATCTGAAGTGCCTATCGGCAACTATATCTGAAATGCCTATCGGCACCTATTTTTGAAGTGCCTATCGAAAACTACATCTGAAATGCCTATCAGCACCTATATTTGAAATGCCTATCGGCAACCATATCTGGAATGCCTATCGGCACCTATATTTGAAATGCCTATCGGCTTCTATATCTGAAATGCCTATCGGCACCTATTTTTAAAATGGCTATCGGCAACTATACCTGAAATGCCTATCGGTACCTATATCTGAAATGCCTATCGGCACCTATTTTTGAAATGCCTATCGGAAACTACATCTGAAATGCCTATCAGCACCTATATTTGAAATGCCTTTCGGCAACCGTATCTGGAATGCCTATCGGCACCTATATTTGAAATGCCTATCGGCTTCTATATCTTTAATGCCTATCGGCACCTATTTTTAAAATGGCTATCGGCAACTATACCTGAAATGCCTATCGGTACCTATATCTGACATGCCTATCGGCACCTATTTTTAAAATGCCAATCGGCAACTATATCTGAAATGCCTATCGGCACCTATATCTGAAATGCCTATCGGCACCTATTTTTGAAATGCCTATCGGAAACTACAACTGAAATGCCTATCAGCACCTATATTTGAAATGCCTATCGGCAACCATATTTGGAATGCCTATCGGCACCTATTTTTGAAATGCCTATCGAAAACTACATCTGAAATGCCTATCAGCACCTATATTTGAAATGCCTATCGGCAACCAGATCAGAAATGCCTATCGGCACCTATATCTGAAATGCCTTTTGGCATTTATATCTGAAATGCCTATCGACACCTATATTTGAAATGCCTATCGGCACCTATTTTTTAAATGCCTATCGGCAACTATATCTGATATGCCTATCGGCACCTATATCTGAAATGCCAATCGGCACCTATTTTTGAAATGCCTATCGGAAACTACATCTAAAATGCCTATCGGCACCTATTTTTAAAATGCCAATCGGCAACTATATCTGAAATGCCTATCGGCACCTATATCTGAAATGCCTATCGGCACCTATTTTTGGAATTCCTATCGGAAACTACATCTGAAATGCCTATCATCACCTATATTTGAAATGCCTATCGGCAACAATATCTGAAATGCCTATCGACACCTATATTTGAAATACCCATCGGCTTCTATATCTGAAATGCCTATCGGCACCTATTTTTAAAATACCAATCGGCAACTATATCTGAAATGCCTATCGGAACCTATATCTGAAATGCCAA
The DNA here is from genome assembly GCA_034508555.1 of Venustoraphidia nigricollis. Lineage (NCBI taxonomy): Eukaryota > Metazoa > Arthropoda > Insecta > Raphidioptera > Raphidiidae > Venustoraphidia > Venustoraphidia nigricollis. The sequence continues at coordinate 46,732 of JAVRKA010000740.1, read as the reverse complement.
TCGGCACCAATTTTTTAAATGCTTATCGGAAACTACATCTGAAATGCCTATCAGCACCTATATTTGAAATGCCTATCGGCAACCACATCAGAAATGCGTATCGGCACCTATTTTTGAAATATCTTTCGGAAACTACATCTGAAATGCCAATCTGCTCCTATATTTGAAATGCCTATCGGCAACCATATCTGAAATGCCTATCGACCCCTATATTTGAAATACCTATCGGCTTCTATATCTGAAATGCCTATCGGCACCTGTTTTTAAAACGCAAATCGGCAACTATATCCGAAATGCCTATCGGCACCTATATCTGAAATGCCTATCGGCACCTATTTTTGAAATGCCTATCGAAAACTACATCTGAAATGCCTATCAGCACCTATATTTGAAATGCCTATCGGCAACCACATCAAAAATGCGTATCGGCACCTATATCTGAAATGCCTTTCGGCATTTATATCTGAAATGCCTATCGACACCTATATTTGAAATGCCTATCGGCAACCATATCTGGAATACCTATCGGCACCTATATTTGAAATGCCTATCGGCTTCTATATCTGAAATGCCTATCGACACCTATTTTTAAAATGGCTATCGGCAACTATATCTGAATGCCTATCGGCAACTATATCTGAATGCCTATCGGCACCTATATCTGAAATGCCTATTGGCACCTATTTTTGAAATGCCTATCGGAAACTACATCTGAAATGCCTATCAGCACCTATAATTGAAATGCCTATCGGCAACCATATCTGAAATGCCTATCGACACCTATATTTGAAATACCCATCCGCTTCTATATCTGAAATGCCTATCGGCACCTATTTTTAAAATGCCAATCGGAAACTATATCTGAAATGCCTATCGGCACCTATATCTAAAATGCCATTCGGCTCTAATTTTGGAAATGCCTATTGGAAACTACATCTGAAATGCCTATCAGCACCTATATTTAAAATGCCTATCGGCAACCATATCTGGAATGCCTATCGGCACCTATATTTGAAATGCCTATCGGCTTCTATATCTGAAATGCCTACCGACACCTATTTATAAAATGCCAATTGGCAACTATATCTGAAATGCCTATCGGCACCTATATCTGAAATGCCTATCGGTACCTATTTTTGAAATGCCTATCGGAAACTACATCTGAAATGCCTATCAGCACTTATATTTAAAATGCCTATCGGCAACCATATCTGGAATGCCTATCGGCACCTATATTAGAAATGCCTATCGGCTTCTATATCTGAAATGCCTATCGGCACATATTTTTAAAATGCCAATCGGCAACTATATCTGAAATGCCTATCGGCACCTATATCTGAAATGCCTATCGGCACCTATTTTTGAAATGTCTTTCGGAAACTACATCTGAAATGCCTATCTGCTCCTATATTTGAAATGCCTATCGGCAACCATATCTAAAATGCCTATCGACACCTATATTTGAAATACCTATCGGCTTCTATATCTGAAATGCCTATCGGCACTTGTTTTTAAAATGTCAATCGGCAACTATATCTGAAATGCCTATCGGCACATGTATCTGAAATGCCTATCGGCATCAATTTTTGAAATACCTATCGGAAACAACATCTAAAATGCCTATCAGCACCTATATTTGACATGCCTATCGGCAACCATATCTGGAATGCCTATCGGCACCTATACTTGAAATGCCTGTCGGCTTCTATATCTGAAATGCCTATCGGCACCTATTTTTGAAATGCCTATCGGAAACTACATCTGAAATGCCTATCAGCACCTATATTTGAAATACCTATCGGCTTCTATATCTGAAATGCCTATCGGCACCGGTTTTTAAAACGCCAATCGGCAACTATATCCGAAAAGCCTATCGGCACCTATATCTGAAATGCCTATCGGCATCAATTTTTGAAATGCCTATCGGAAACTACATCTAAAATGCCTATCAGCACCTATATTTGAAATTCCTATCGGCAACCATATCTGGAATGCCTATCGACACCTATATTTGAAATGCCTATCGGCTTCTATATCTGAAATGCCTATCGGCACCTATTTTTAAAATGCCAATTGACAACTATATCTGAAATGCCTATCGGCACCTATATCTGAAATGCCTATCGGCACCTATTTTTGAAATGCCTATCGGAAACTACATCTGAAATGCCTATCAGCACTTATATTTGAAATGCCTATCGGCAACCATATCTGGAATGCCTATCGGCACCTATATTTGAAATGCCTATCGGCTACTATATCTGAAATGCCTATCGGCACCTATTTTTCAAATGCCAATCGGCAACTATATCTGAAATGCCTATCACCACCTATATCTGAAATGCCAATCGGCACCTATTTTTGAAATGTCTTTCGGAAACTACATCTGAAATGCCTATCTGCTCCTATATTTGTAATGCCTATCAGGAACCATATCTGAAATGCCGATCGACCCCTATATTTGAAATACCTATCGGCTTCTATATCTGAAATGCCTATCGGCACCTATTTTTAAAATGCCAATTGGCAACTATATCTGAAATGCCTATCGGCACCTATATCTGAAATGCCTATCGGCATCAATTTTTGAAACGCCTATCTGAAACTACATCTAAAATGCCTATCAGCACCTATATTTGAAATGCCTATCGGCAACCATATCTGAAATGCCTATCGACACCTGTATTTGAAATACCTATCGGCTTCTATATCTGAAATGCCTATCGGCACCTATTTTTAAAATGCCAATCGGCAAATATATCTGAAATGCCTATCGGCACCTATATCTGAAATGCCAATCGGCACCAATTTTTGAAATGCCTATCGGAAACTACATCTGAAATGCCTATCAGCACCTATATTTGAAATGCCTATCGGCAACCATATCTGAAATGCCTATCGACACCTATATTTGAAATACCTATCGGCTTCTATATCTGAAATGCCTATCAACACCTATTTTGAAAATGCCAACCGGCAACTATATCTGAAATGCCTATCGGCACTTATATCTGAAATGCCAATCGGCACCTATTTTTGAAATGCCTATCGGAAACTACATCTGAAATGCCTATCAGCACCTTAATTTGAAATGCCTATCGGCAACCATATCTGGAATGCCTATTGGTACCTATATTTAAAATGCCTATCGGCTTCTATATCTAAAATGCCTATCGACACCTATTTTTAAAATGCCAATCGGCAACTATATCTGAAATGCCTATCGGCACCTATATCTGAAATGACTATCGGCACCTATTTTTGAAATGCCTATCGGAAACTACATCTGAAATGCCTATCAGCACCTATATTTGAAATGCCTATCGGCAACCATATCTGAAATGCCTATCGACACCTATATTTGAAATACCTATCGGCTTCTATATCTGAAGTGCCTATCAACACCTATTTTTAAAATGCCAACCGGCAACTATATCTGAAATGCCTATCGGCACCTATATCTAAAATGCCTATCGGCACCAATGTTTGAAATGCCTTTCGGAAACTACATCTAAAATGCCTATCAGCACCTATATTTGAAATGCCTATCGGCAACCATATCTGGAATGCTTATCGGCACCTATATTTGAAATGCCTATCGGCTTCTATATCTGAAATGCCTATCGGCACCTATTTTTAAAATGCCAATCTGCAACTATATCTGAAATGCCTATCGGCACCTATATCTGAAATGCCTATCAGATCCTATTTTTTAAATGCCTATCGGAAACTACATCTGAAATGCCGATCAGCACTTATATTTGAAATGCCTATCGGCAACCATATCTGGAATGCCTATCGGCACCTATATTTGAAATGCCTATCGGCTTCTATATCTGAAATGCCTATCGGCACCTATTTTTAAAATGGTTATCGGCAACTATATCTGAAATGCCTATCGGCACCTATATCTAAAATGCCTATCGGCACCTATTTTTTAAATGCCTATCGGAAACTACATCTGAAATGCCAATCAGCACCTATATTTGAAATGCCTATCGGCAACCATATCTGGAATGCCTATCGGCACCTATATTTGAAATGCCTATCGGCTTCTATATCTGAAATGCCTATCGGCACCTATTTTTAAAATGCCTATCGGAAACTACATCTGAAATGCCTATCAGCACCTATATTTGAAATGCCTATCGGCAACCATATCTGGAATGCCTATCGGCACCTATATTTGAAATGCCTATCGGCTTCTATATCTGAAATACCTATCGGCACCTATTTTTAAAATGGCTATCGGCAACTATATCTGAAATGCCTATCGGCACCTATATCTGAAATGCCTATCGGCACCCATTTTTGAAATGCCTATCTGAAACTACATCTAAACTGCCTATCAGCACCTATATTTGAAATGCCTATCGGCACCTATTTTTGAAATGCCTATAGGAAACTACATTTGAAATGCCTATCACCACCTATATTTAAAATGCCTATAGGCAACCATATCTGGAATGCCTATCGGCACCTATATTTGAAATGCCTATCGGCTTCTATATCTGAAATGCCTATCGGCACCTATTTTTAAAATGGCTATCGGCAACTATATCTGAAATGCCTATCGGCACCTATATCTGAAATGCCTATCGGCACCTATTTTTGAAATGCCTATCGGAAACTACATCTGAAATGCCTATCAGCACCTATATTTAAAATGCCTATCGGCAACCATATCTGGAATGCCTATCGGGACCTATATTTGAAATGCCTATCGGCTTCTATATCTGAAATGCCTATCGGCACCTATTTTTAAAATGGCTATCGGCAACTATATCTGAAATGCCTATCGGCACCTATATCTGAAATGCCTATCGGCACCTATTTTTGAAATGCCTATCGGAAACTACATCTGAAATGCCTATCAGCACCTATATTTGAAATGCCTATCGGCAACCATATTTGGAATGCCTATCGGCACCAATATTTGAAATGCCTATCGGCTTCTATATCTAAAATGCCTAGCGGCACCTATTTTTAAAATGCCAATCGGCAACTATATCTGAAGTGCCTATCGGCACCTATATCTAAAATGCCTATCGGCACCTATTTTTTAAATGCCTATCGAAAACTACATCTGAAATGCCTATCACCACCTATATTTAAAATGCCTATAGGCAACCATATCTGAAATGCCTATCGACCCCTATATTTGAAATACCTATCGGCTTCTATATCTGAAATGCCTATCGGCACCTGTTTTTAAAACGCAAATCGGCAACTATATCCAAAATGCCTATCGGCACCTATATCTGAAATGCCTATCGGCACCTATTTTTGAAATGCCTATCGAAAACTACATCTGAAATGCCTATCAGCACCTATATTTGAAATGCCTATCGGCAACCACATCAAAAATGCGTATCGGCACTTATATCTGAAATGCCTTTCGGCATTTATATCTGAAATGCCTATCGACACCTATATTTGAAATGCCTATCGGCACCTATATTTTAAATGCCTATCGGCAACTATATCTGATATGCCTATCGGCACCTATATCTGAAATGCCTATCGGCACCTATTTTTGAAATGCCTATCGGAAACTACATCTAAAATGCCTATCGGCACCTATTTTAAAATGCCAATCGGCAACTATATCTGAAATGGCTATCTTCAACTATATCTGAAATGCCTATCGGCACCTATTTTTGAAATGCCTATCGGAAACTACATCTAAAATGCCTATCAGCACCTATATTTAAAATGCCTATCGGCAACCATATCTGAAATGCCTATCGACACCTATATTTGAAATACCTAACGGCTTCTATATCTGAAATGCCTATCGGCACCTATTTTTAAAATGCCAATCGGCAACTATATCTGAAATGCCAATCGGTACCAATTTTTTAATGCCTATCGGAAACTACATCTGAAATGCCTATCAGCACCTATATTTGAAGTGCCTATCGGCAACCATATCTGAAATGCCTATCGACACCTATATTTGAAATACCTATCGGCTTCTATATCTGAAATGCCTATCGGCACCTATTTTTAAAATGCCAATCGGCAACTATATCTGAAATGCCTATCGGCACCTACATCTAAAATGCCAATCGGCACCAGTTTTTGAAATGCCTATCGGAAACTACATCTGAAATGCCTGTCAGCACCTATATTTAAAATGCCTATCGGCAACCATATCTGGAATGCCTATCGGCACCTATGTTTGAAATGCCAATCGGCTTCTATATCTGAAATGCCTCCCGACACCTATTTTTAAAATGCCAATTGGCAACTATATCTGAAATGCCTTTCGGCATTTATATCTGAAATGCCTATCGACACCTATATTTGAAATGCCTATCGGCACCTATATTTTAAATGCCTATCGGCAACTATATCTGATATGCCTATCGGCACCTATATCTGAAATGCCTATCGGCACCTATTTTTGGAATGCCTATCGAAAACTACATCTGAAATGCCTATCAGCACCTATATTTGAAATGCCTATCGGCAACCACATCAGAAATGCCTATCGGCACCTATATCTGAAATGCCTTTCGGCATTTATATCTGAAATGCCTATCGACACCTATATTTGAAATGCCTATCGGCACCTATATTTTAAATGCCTATCGGCAACTATATCTGATATGCCTATCGGCACCTATATCTGAAATGCCTATCGGCACCTATTTTTGAAATGTCTATCGGAAACTACATCTAAAATGCCTATCGGCACCTATTTTTAAAATGCCAATCGGCAACTATATCTGAAATGCCTATCGGCACCTATATCTGAAATACCTATCGGCACCTATTTTTGAAATGCCTATCGGAAACTACATCTGAAATGCCTATCAGCACCTATATTTGAAATGCCTATCGGCAACCATATCTGAAATGCCTATCGACACCTATATTTGAAATACCTATCGGCTTCTATATCTGAAATGCCTATCGGCACCTATTTTTAAAATGCCAATCGGCAACTATATCTGAAATGCCTATCGGCACCGATATCTGAAATGCCAATCGGCACCAATTTTTTAATGCCTATCGGAAACTACATCTGAAATGCCTATCAGCACCTATATTTAAAATGCCTATCGGCAACCATATCTGAAATGCCTATCGACACCTATATTTGAAATACCTATCGGCTTCTATATCTGAAATGCCTATCGGCACCTATTTTTAAAATGCAAATCGGCAACTATATCTGAAATGCCTATCGGCACCTCTATCTAAAATGCCAATCGGCACCAGTTTTTGAAATGCCTATCGGAAACTACATCTAAAATGCCTATCAGCACCTATATTTAAAATGCCTATCAGCAACCATATCTGGAATGCCTATCGGCACCTATATTTGAAATGCCTATCGGCTTCTATATCTGAAATGCTTTTCGGCACCTGTTTTTAAAATGGCTATCGGCAACTATATCTAAAATGCCTATCGGCACCTATATCTGGAATGCCTATCGGCACCTATTTTTGAAATGCCTATCGGAAACTACATCTGAAATGCCTATCAGCACCTATATTTGAAATGCCTATCGGCAACCATATCTGGAATGCCTATCGGCACCTATATTTGAAATGCCTATCGGCTTCTATATCTGAATGCCTATCGGCACCTATTTTTAAAATGCCTATCGGAAACTACATCTGAATAGCCTATCAGCACCTATATTTGAAATGCCTATCGGCAACCATATCTGGAATGCCCATCGGCACCTATATTTGAAATGCCTATCGGCTTCTATATCTGAAATGCCTATCGGCACCTATTTTTAAAATGGCTATCGGCAACTATATCTTAAATGCCTATCGGCACATATATCTGAAATGCCTATCGGCACCTATTTTTGAAATGCCTATCGGAAACTACATCTGAAATGCCTATCAGCACCTATATTTGAAATGCCTATCGGCAACCATAACTGGAATGCCTATCGGCACTTATATCTGAAATGCCTATCGGCACCTATTTTTGAAATGCCTATCGGAAACTACATCTGAAATGCCTATCAGCACCTATATTTGAAATGCCTATCGGCAACCATATCTGGAATGCCTATCGGCACCTATATTTGAAATGCCTATCGGCTTCTATATCTGAAATGCCTATCGGCACCTATTTTTAAAATGGCTATCGGCAACTATATCTGAATGCCTATTGGCACCTATTTTTGAAATGCCTATCGGAAACTACATCTGAAATGCCTATCAGCACCTATATTTGAAATGCCTATCGGAAACTACATCTGAAATGCCTATCAGCACCTATATTTGAAATGCCTATCGGCAACCATAACTGGAATGCCTATCGGCACTTATATCTGAAATGCCTATCGGCACCTATTTTTGAAATGCCTATCGGAAACTACATCTGAAATGCCTATCAGCACCTATATTTGAAATGCCTATCGGCAACCATATCTGGAATGCCTATCGGCACCTATATTTGAAATGCCTATCGGCTTCTATATCTGAAATGCCTATCGGCACCTATTTTTAAAATGGCTATCGGCAACTATATCTGAAATGCCTATCGGCACCTATATCTGAAATGCCTATCGGCACCTATTTTTGAAATGCCTATCGGAAACTACATCTGAACTGCCTATCAGCACCTATATTTGATATGCCTATCGGCAACCATATCTGGAATGCCTATCGGCACCTATATCTGAAATGCCTATCGGCACCTATTTTTGAAATGCCTATCGGAAACTACATCTGAAATGCCTATCAGCACCTATATTTGAAATGCCTAATGGCAACCATATCTGGAATACCTATCGGCACCTATATTTGAAATGCCTATCGGCTTCTATATCTGAAATGCCTATCGGTACCTATTTTTAAAATGGCTCTCGGCAACTATATCTGAAATGCCTATCGGCACCTATTTTTGAAATGCCTATCGGAAACTACATCTGAACTGCCTATCAGCACCTATATTTGATATGCCTATCGGCAACCATATCTGGAATGCCTATCGGCACCTATATCTGAAATGCCTATCGGCACCTATTTTTGAAATGCCTATCGGAAACTACATCTGAAATGCCTATCAGCACCTATATTTGAAATGCCTAATGGCAACCATATCTGGAATACCTATCGGCACCTATATTTGAAATGCCTATCGGCTTCTATATCTGAAATGCCTATCGGTACCTATTTTTAAAATGGCTCTCGGCAACTATATCTGAAATGCCTATCGACACCTATATTTGAAATACCTATCGGCTTCTATATCTGAAATGCCTATCGGCACCTATTTTTAAAATGCCAATCGGCAACTATATCTGAAATGCCTATCGGCACCGATATCTGAAATGCCAATCGGCACCAATTTTTTAATGCCTATCGGCAACTACAATTGAAATGCCTATCAGCACCTATATTTGAAATGCCTATCGGCAACCATATCTGAAATGCCTATCGACACCTATATTTGAAATACCTATCGGCTTCCATATCTGAAATGCCTATCGGCACCTATTTTTAAAATGCAAATCGGCAACTATATCTGAAATGCCTATCGGCACCTATATCTAAAATGCCAATCGGCACCAGTTTTTGAAATGCCTATCGGAAACTACATCTAAAATGCCTATCAGCACCTATATTTAAAATGCCTATCAGCAACCATATCTGGAATGCCTATCGGCACCTATATTTGAAATGCCTATCGGCTTCTATATCTGAAATGCTTTTCGGCACCTGTTTTTAAAATGGCTATCGGCAACTATATCTAAAATGCCTATCGGCACCTATATCTGGAATGCCTATCGGCACCTATTTTTGAAATGCCTATCGGAAACGACATCTGAAATGCCTATCAGCACCTATATTTGAAATGCCTATCGGCAACCATATCTGGAATGCCTATCGGCACCTATATTTGAAATGCCTATCGGCTTCTATATCTGAATGCCTATCGGCACCTATTTTTAAAATGCCTATCGGAAACTACATCTGAATAGCCTATCAGCACCTATATTTGAAATGCCTATCAGCAACCATATCTGGAATGCCCATCGGCACCTATATTTGAAATGCCTATCGGCTTCTATATCTGAAATGCCTATCGGCACCTATTTTTAAAATGGCTATCGGCAACTATATCTTAAATGCCTATCGGCACATATATCTAAAATGCCTATCGGCACCTATTTTTGAAATGCCTATCGGAAACTACATCTGAAATGCCTATCAGCACCTATATTTGAAATGCCTATCGGCAACCATATCTGGAATGCCTATCGGCACCTATATTTGAAATGCCTATCGGCTTCTATATCTGAAATGCCTATCGGCACCTATTTTTAAAATGGCTATCGGCAACTATATCTGAATGCCTATTGGCACCTATTTTTGAAATGCCTATCGGAAACTACATCTGAAATGCCTATCAGCGCCTATATTTGAATTGCCTATCGGAAACTACATCTGAAATGCCTATCAGCACCTATATTTGAAATGCCTATCGGCAACCATAACTGGAATGCCTATCGGCACTTATATCTGAAATGCCTATCGGCACCTATTTTTGAAATGCCTATCGGAAACTACATCTGAAATGCCTATCAGCACCTATATTTGAAATGCCTATCGGCAACCATATCTGGAATGCCTATCGGCACCTATATTTGAAATGCCTATCGGCTTCTATATCTGAAATGCCTATCGGCACCTATTTTTAAAATGGCCATCGGCAACTATATCTGAATGCCTATTGGCACCTATATCTGAAATGCCTATCGGCACCTATATCTGAAATGCCTATCGGCATCAATTTTTGAAATGCCTATCGGAAACTACATCTGAAATGCCTATCAGCTCCTATATTTGAAATGCCTATCGGCAACCATATCTGGAATGCCTATCGGCACCTATATTTGAAATGCCTATCGGCTTCTATATCTGAAATGCCTATCGGCACCTATTTTTAAAATGCCTATCAGAAACTACATCTGAAATGCCTATCAGCACCTATATTTGAAATGCCTATCGGCAACCATATCTGGAATGCCTATCGGCACCTATATTTGAAATGCCTATCGGCTTCTATATCTGAAATGCCTATCGGCACCTATTTTTAAAATGGCTATCGGCAACTATATCTGAAATGCCTATCGGCACCTATATCTGAAATGCCTATCGGCACCTATTTTTGAAATGCCTATCGGAAACTACATCTGAACTGCCTATCAGCACCTATATTTGATATGCCTATCGGCAACCATATCTGGAATGCCTATCGGCACCTATATCTGAAATGCCTATCGGCACCTATTTTTGAAATGCCTATCGGAAACTACATCTGAAATGCCTATCAGCACCTATATTTGAAATGCCTAATGGCAACCATATCTGGAATACCTATCGGCACCTATATTTGAAATGCCTATCGGCTTCTATATCTGAAATGCCTATCGGTACCTATTTTTAAAATGGCTCTCGGCAACTATATCTGAAATGCCTATCGGCACCTATTTTTGAAATGCCTATCGGAAACTACATCTAAAATGCCTATTAGCACCTATATTTGAAATGCCTATCGGCAACCATATCTGGAATGCCTATCGGCACCTATATTTGAAATGCCTATCGGCTTCTATATCTGAAATGCCTATCGGCACCTATTTTTAAAATGGCTATCGGCAACTATATCTGAAATGCCTATCGGCACCTATATCTGAAATGCCTATCGGCACCTATTTTTGAAATGCCTATCGGAAACTACATCTGAAAAGCCTATCAGCACCTATATTTGAAATGCCTTTCGGCAACCATATCTGAAATGCCTCTCGACACATATATTTGAAATACCTATCGGCTTCTATATCTGAAATGGCTATCAACACCTATTTTTAAAATGCCAACCGGCAACTATATCTGAAATGCTTATCGGCACCTATATATGAAATGCCTATCGGCACCAATGTTTGAAATGCCTTTCGGAAACTACATCTAAAATGCCTATCAGCACCTATATTTAAAATGCCTATCGGCAACCATATCTGGAATGCTTATCGGCACCTATGTTTGAAATGCCTATCGGCTTCTATATCTGAAATGCCTATCGGCACCTATTTTTAAAAAGGCTATCGGCAACTATATCTGAAATGCCTATCGGCACCTATATCTGAAATGCCTATCGGCACCTATTTTTGAAATGCCTATCGGAAACTACATCTGAAATGCCTATCAGCACCTATATTTGAAATGCCTATCGGCAACCATATCTGGAATGCCTATCGGCACCTATATTTGAAATGCCTATCGGCTTCTATATCGGAAATGCCTATCGGCCCTATTTTTAAAATGCCTATCGGAAACTACATCTGAAATGCCTATCAGCACCTATATTTGAAATGCCTATCGGCAACCATAACTGGAATGCCTATCGGCACCTATATTTGAAATGCCTATCGGCTTCTATATCTGAAATGCCTATCGGCACCTCTTTTTAAAATGGCTATCGGCAACTATATCTGAAATGCCTATCGGCACCTATATCTGAAATGCCTATCGGAACCTATTTTTGAAATGCCTATCGGAAACTACATCTGAACTGCCTATCAGCACCTATATTTGATTTGCCTATCGGCAACCATATCTGGAATGCCTATCGGCACCTATATCTGAAATGCCTATCGGCACCTATTTTTGAAATGCCTATCGGAAACTACATCTGAAATGCCTATCAGCACCTATATTTAAAATGCCTATCGGCAACCATATCTGGAATGCCTATCGGCACCTATATTTGAAATGCCTATCGGCTTCTATATCTGAAATGCCTATCGGCACCTATTTTTAAGATGGCTATCGGCAACTATATCTGAAATGCCTATCGGCACCTATATCTAAAATGCCTATCGGCACCTATTTTTGAAATGCCTATCGGAAACTACATCTGAAATGCCTATCAGCACCTATATTTAAAATGCCTATCGGCAACCATATCTGGAATGCCTATCGGGACCTATATTTGAAATGCCTATCGGCTTCTATATCTGAAATGCCTATCGGCACCTATTTTTAAAATGCCTATCGGAAACTACATCTGAAATGCCTATCAGCACCTATATTTGAAATGCCTATCGGCAACCATATCTGGAATGCCTATCGGCACCTATATTTGAAATGCCTATCGGCTTCTATATCTGAAATGCCTATCGGCACCTATTTTTAAAATGGCTATCGTCAACTATATCTGAAATGCCTATCGGCACCTATATCTGAAATGCCTATCGGCACCTATTTTTGGAATGCCTATCGGAAACTACATCTGAAAAACCTATCAGCACCTATATTTGAAATGCCTATCGGCAACCATATTTGGAATGCCTATCGGCACCTATATTTGAAATGCCTATCGGCTTCTATATCTAAAATGCCTAGCGGCACCTATTTTTAAAATGCCAATCGGCAACTATATCTGAAGTGCCTATCGGCACCTATATCTAAAATGCCTATCGGCACCTATTTATAAAATGCCTATCGAAAACTACATCTGAAATGCCTATCAGCACCTATATTTGAAATGCCTATCGGCAACCACATCAGAAATGCGTATCGGCACCTATATCTGAAATGCCTTTCGGCATTTATATCTGAAATGCCTACCGACACCTATTTTTAAAATGCCAATTGGCAACTATACCTGAAATGCCTATCGGCACCTATATCTGAAATGCCTATCGGTACCTATTTTTGAAATGCCTATCGGAAACTACATCTGAAATGCCTATCAGCACCTAAATTTAAAATGCCTATCGGCAGCCATATCTGAAATGCCTATCGGCACCTATATTTAAAATGCCTATCGGCTTCTATATCTGAAATGCCTATCGGCACCTGTTTTTAAAATGGCTATCGGCAACTATATCTGAAATGCCTATCGGCACCTATATCTGAAATGCCTATCGGCACCTATTTTTGAAATGCCTATCGGAAACTACATCTGAAATGCCTATCAGCACCTATATTTGAAATGCCTATCGGCAACCATATCTGGACTGCCTATCGGCACCTATATTTGAAATGCCTATCGGCTTCTATATCTGAAATGCCTATCGGCACCTATTTTTAAAATGCCTATCGGAAACTACATCTGAAATGCCTATCAGGACCTATATTTGAAATGCCTATCGGCAACCATATCTGGAATGCCTATCGGCACCTATATTTGAAATGCCTATCGGCTTCTATATCTGAAATACCTATCTGCACCTATTTTTAAAATGGCTATCGGCAACTATATCTGAAATGCCTATCGGCACCTATATCTGAAATGCCTATCGGCACCTATTTTTGAAATGCCTATCGGAAACTACATCTGAAGTGCCTATCAGCACCTATATTTAAAATGCCTATCGGCAACCATATCTGGAATGCCTATCGGCACCTATATCTGAAATGCCTATCGGCACCTATTTTTGAAATGCCTATCGGAAACTACATCTGAAATGCCTATCAGCACCTATATTTAAAATGCCTATAGGCAACCATATCTGGAATGCCTATCGGCACCTATATTTGAAATGCCTATCGGCTTCTATATCTGAAATGCCTATCGGCACCTATTTTTAAAATGGCTATCGGCAACTATATCTGAAATGCCTATCGGCACCTATATCTGAAATGCCTATCGGCACCTATTTTTGAAATGCCTATCGGAAACTACATCTGAAATGCCTATCAGCACCTATATTTAAAATGCCTATCGGCAACCATATCTGGAATGCCTATCGGGACCTATATTTGAAATGCCTATCGGCTTCTATATCTGAAATGCCTATCGGCACCTATTTTTAAAATGGCTATCGGCAACTATATCTAAAATGCCTATCGGCACCTATATCTGAAATGCCTATCGGCACCTATTTTTGAAATGCCTATGGGAAACTACATCTGAATTGCCTATCAGCACCTATATTTGAAATGCCTATCGGCAACCATATCTGGAATGCCTATCGGCACCTATATTTGAAATGCCTATCGGCTTCTATATCTGAAATGCCTATCGGCACCTATTTTTAAAATGGCTATCGGCAACTATATCTGAAATGCCTATCGGCTTCTATATCTGAAATGCCTATCGGCACCTATTTTTGAAATGCCTATCGGAAACTACATCTGAAATGCCTATCAGCACCTATATTTGAAATGCCTATCGGCAACCATATTTGGAATGCCTATCGGCACCTATATTTGAAATGCCTATCGGCTTCTATATCTAAAATGCCTAGCGGCACCTATTTTTAAAATGCCAATCGGTAACTATATCTGAAGTGCCTATCGGCACCTATATCTAAAATGCCTATCGGCACCTATTTTTGAAATGCCTATCGAAAACTACATCTGAAATGCCTATCAGCACCTATATTTGAAATGCCTATCGGCAACCACATCAGAAATGCCTATCGGCACCTATATCTGAAATGCCTTTCGGCATTTATATCTGAAATGCCTATCGACACCTATATTTGAAATGCCTATCGGCACCTATATTTGAAATGCCTATCGGCTTCTATATCTGAAATGCCTATCGGCACCTATTTTTGAAATGTCTATCGGAAACTACATCTAAAATGCCTATCGGCACCTATTTTTAAAATGCCAATCGGCAACTATATCTGAAATGCCTATCGGCACCTATATCTGAAATGCCTATCGGCACCTATTTTTGAAATGCCTATCGGAAACTACATTTGAAATGCCTATCAGCACCTATATTTGAAATGCCTATCGGCAACCATAACTGAAATGCCTATCGACACCTATATTTGAAATACCTATCGGCTTCTATATCTGAAATGCCTATCGGCACCTATTTTTAAAATGCCAATCGGCAACTATATCTGAAATGCCTATCGGCACCTATATCTGAAATGCCAATCGGCACCAATTTTTTAATGCCTATCGGAAACTACATCTGAAATGCCTATCAGCACCTATATTTGAAATGAATATCGGCAACCATATCTGAAATGCCTATCGACACCTATATTTGAAATACCTATCCGCTTCTATATCTGAAATGCCTACCGGCACCTATTTTTAAAATGCAAATCGGCAACTATATCTGAAATGCCTATCGGCACCTATATCTAAAATGCCAATCGGCACCAGTTTTTGAAATGCCTATCGGAAACTACATCTGAAATGCCTATCAGCACCTATATTTAAAATGCCTATCGGCAACCATATCTGGAATGCCCTATCGGCACCTATATTTGAAATGCCAATCGGCTTCTATATCTGAAATGCCTACCGACAACTATTTTCAAAATGCCAATTGGCAACTATATCTGAAATGCCTATCGGCACCTATATCTGAAATGCCTATCGGTACCTATTTTTGTAATGCCTATCGGAAACTACATCTGAAATGCCTATCAGCACCTATATTTAAAATGCCTATCAGCAACCATATCTGGAATGCCTATCGGCACCTATATTTGAAATGCCTATCGGCTTCTATATCTGAAATGCTTTTCGGCACCTGTTTTTAAAATGGCTATCGGCAACTATATCTGAAATGCCTATCGGCACCTATATCTGAAATGCCTATCGGCACCTATTTTTGAAATGCCTATCGGAAACTACATCTGAAATGCCTATCAGCACCTATATTTGAAATGCCTATCGGCAACCATATCTGGAATGCCTATCGGCACCTATATTTGAAATGCCTATCGGCTTCTATATCTGAATGCCTATCGGCACCTATTTTTAAAATGGCTATCGGAAACTACATCTGAAATGCCTATCAGCACCTATGTTTGAAATGCCTATCGGCAACCATATCTGGAATGCCCATCGGCACCTATATTTGAAATGTCTATCGGCTTCTATATCTGAAATGCCTATTGGCACCTATTTTTAAAATGGCTATCGGCAACTATATCTTAAATGCCTATCGGCACATATATCTGAAATGCCTATCGGCACCTATTTTTGAAATGCCTATCGGAAACTACATCTGAAATGCCTATCAGCACCTATATTTGAAATGCCTATCGGCAACCATAACTGGAATGCCTATCGGCACTTATATCTGAAATGCCTATCGGCACCTATTTTTGAAATGCCTATAGGAAACTACATCTGAAATGCCTATCAGCACCTATATTTGAAATGCCTATCGGCAACCATATCTGGAATGCCTATCGGCACCTATATTTGAAATGCCTATCGGCTTCTATATCTGAAATGCCTATCGGCACCTATTTTTAAAATGGCTATCGGAAACTATATCTGAATGCCTATTGGCACCTATATCTGAAATGCCTATCGGCACCTATATCTGAAATGCCTATCGGCATCAATTTTTGAAATGCCTATCGGAAACTACATCTAAAATGCCTATCAGCACCTATATTTGAAATGCCTATCGGCAAGCATATCTGGAATGCCTATCGGCACCTATATTTGAAATGCCTATCGGCTTCTATATCAGAAATGCCTATAGGCACCTATTTTTAAAATGGCTATCGGCAAATATATCTTGAATGCCTATCGGCACATATATCTAAAATGCCTATCGGCACCTATATTTGAAATGCCTGTCGGCTTCTACATCTGAAATGCCTATCGGCACCTATTTTTAAAATGCCAATTGGCAACTTTATCTGAAATGCCTATCGGCACCTATATCTGAAATGCCTATCGGCACCTATTTTTGAAATGCCTATCGGAAACTACATCTGAAATGCCTATCAGCACCTATATTTGAAATGCCTATCGGCAACCATATCTGGAATGCCTATCGGCACTCATATTTGAAATGCCTATCGGCTTCTATATCTGAAATGCCTATCGACACCTATTTTTAAAATGCCAATTGGCAACTATATCTGAAATGCCTATCCTCACCTATATCTGAAATGCCTATCGGCACTTATTTTTGAAATGTCTTTCGGAAACTACATCTGAAATGCCTATCTGCTCCTATATTTGTAATGCCTATCAGGAACCATATCTGAAATGCCTATCGACCCCTATATTTGAAATACCTATCGGCTTCTATATCTGAAATGCCTATCGGCACCTGTTTTTAAAATGCCAATCGGCAACTATATCTGAAATGCCTATCGGCACCTATATCTGAAATGACTATCGGCACCTATTTTTGAAATGCCTATCGGAAACTACATCTGAAATGCCTATCAGCACCTATATTTGAAATGCCTATCGGCAACCATATCTGAAATGCCTATCGACACCTATATTTGAAATACCTATCGGCTTCTATATCTGAAGTGCCTATCAACAACTATTTTTAAAATGCCAACCGGCAACTATATCTGAAATGCCTATCGGCACCTATATCTAAAATGCCTATCGGAACCAATGTTTGAAATGCCTTTCGGAAACTACATCTAAAATGCCTATCAGCACCTATATTTGAAATGCCTATCGGCAACCATATCTGGAATGCTTATCGGCACCTATATTTGAAATGCCTATCGGCTTCTATATCTGAAATGCCTATCGGCACCTATTTTTAAAATGCCAATCTGCAACTATATCTGAAATGCCTATCGGCACCTATATCTGAAATGCCTATCAGATCCTATTTTTGAAATGCCTATCGGAAACTACATCTGAAATGCCGATCAGCACTTATATTTGAAATGCCTATCGGCAACCATATCTGGAATGCCTATCGGCACCTATATTTGAAATGCCTATCGGCTTCTATATCTGAAATGCCTATCGGCACCTATTTTTAAAATGGTTATCGGCAACTATATCTGAAATGCCTATCGGCACCTATATCTAAAATACCTATCGGCACCTATTTTTTAAATGCCTATCGGAAACTACATCTGAAATGCCAATCAGCACCTATATTTGAAATGCCTATCGGCAACCATATCTGGAATGCCTATCGGCACCTATATTTGAAATGCCTATCGGCTTCTATATCTGAAATGCCTATCGGCACCTATTTTTAAAATGCCTATCGGAAACTACATCTGAAATGCCTATCAGCACCTATATTTGAAATGCCTATCGGCAACCATAACTGGAATGCCTATCGGCACCTATATTTGAAATGCCTATCGGCTTCTATATCTGAAATACCTATCGGCACCTATTTTTAAAATGGCTATCGGGAACTATATCTGAAATGCCTATCGGCACCTATATCTGAAATGCCTATCGGCACCTATATCTGAAATGCCTATCGGCACCTATTTTTGAAATGCCTATCGGAAACTACATCTGAACTGCCTATCAGCACCTATATTTGAAATGCCTATCGGCAACCATATCTGGAATGCCTATCGGCACCTATATCTGAAATGCCTATCGGCACCTATTTTTGAAATGCCTACCGGAAACTACATCTGAAATGCCTATCAGCATCTATATTTAAAATGCCTATAGGCAACCATATCTGGAATGCCTATCGGCACCTATATTTGAAATGCCTATCGGCTTCTATGTCTGAAATGCCTATCGGCACCTATTTTTAAAATGGCTATCGGCAACTATATCTGAAATGCCTATCGGCACCTATATCTGAAATGCCTATCGGCACCTATTTTTAAAATGGTTATCGGCAACTATATCTGAAATGCCTATCGGCACCTATATCTAAAATACCTATCGGCACCTATTTTTTAAATGCCTATCGGAAACTACATCTGAAATGCCAATCAGCACCTATATTTGAAATGCCTATCGGCAACCATATCTGGAATGCCTATCGGCACCTATATTTGAAATGCCTATCGGCTTCTATATCTGAAATGCCTATCGGCACCTATTTTTAAAATGCCTATCGGAAACTACATCTGAATTGCCTATCAGCACCTATATTTGAAATGCCTATCGGCAACCATATCTGGAATGCCTATCGGCACCTATATTTGAAATGCCTATCGGCTTCTATATCTGAAATGCCTATCGGCACCTATTTTTAAAATGGCTATCGGCAACTATATCTGAAATGCCTATCGGCACCTATATCTGAAATGCCTATCGGCACCTATTTTTGAAATGCCTATCGGAAACTACATCTGAAATGCCTATCAGCACCTATATTTGAAATGCCTATCGGCAACCATATTTGGAATGCCTATCGGCACCTATATTTGAAATGCCTATCGGCTTCTATATCTAAATTGCCTAGCGGCACCTATTTTTAAAATGCCAATATCTGAAGTGCCTATCGGCACTTATATCTAAAATGCCTATCGGCACCTATTTTTGAAATGCCTATCGAAAACTACATCTGAAATGCCTATCAGCACCTATATTTGAAATGCCTATCGGCAACAACATCAGAAATGCCTATCGGCACCTATATCTGAAATGCCTTTCGGCATTTATATCTGAAATGCCTATCGACACCTATATTTGAAATGCCTATCGGCACCTATATTTTAAATGCCTATCGGCAACTATATCTGATATGCTTATCGGCACCTATATCTGAAATGCCTATCGGCACCTATTTTTGAAATGTCTATCGGAAACTACATTTAAAATGCCTATCGGCACCTATTTTTAAAATGCCAATCGGCAACTATATCTGAAATGCCTATCGGCACCTATATCTGAAATGCCTATCGGCACTTATTTTTGAAATGCCTATCGGAAACTACATCTGAAATGCCTATCGGAAACTACATCTGAAATGCCTATCAGCACCTATATTTGAAATGCCTATCGGCAACCATATCTGAAATGCCTATCGACACCTATATTTGAAATACCTATCGGCTTCTATATCTGAAATGCCTATCGGCACCTATTTTTAAAATGCCAATCGGCAACTATATCTGAAATGCCTATCGGCACCTATATCTGAAATGCCAATCGACACCAATTTTTTAATGCCTATCGGAAACTACATCTGAAATGCCTATCAGCACCTATATTTGAAATGCCTATCGGCAACCATATCTGAAATGCCTATCGACACCTATATTTGAAATACCTATCGGCTTCTATATCTGAAATGCCTATCGGCACCTATTTTTAAAATGCAAATCGGCAACTATATCTGAAATGCCTATCGGCACCTATATCTAAAATGCCAATCGGCACCAGTTTTTGAAATGCCTATCGGAAACAACATCTGAAATGCCTATCAGCACCTATATTTGAAAAACCTATCGGCAACCATATCTGAAATGCCTATCGACACCTATATTTGAAATACCTATCGGCTTTTATATCTGAAATGCCTATCGGCACCTATTTTTAAAATGCCAATCGGCAACTATATCTGAAATGCCTATCGGAACCTATATCTGAAATGCCAATCGGCACCAATTTTTGAAATGCCTATCAGAAACTACATCTGAAATGCCTATCAGCACCTATATTTGAAATGCCTATCGGCAACCATATCTGAAATGCCTATCGGCACCTATATCTGAAATGCCTATCGGTACCTATTTTTGAAATGCCTATCGGAAACTACATCTGAAATGCCTATCAGCACTTATATTTATAATGCCTATCGGCAACCATATCTGGAATGCCTATCGGCACCTATATTTGAAATGCCTATCGGCTTCTATATCTGAAATGCCTATCGGCACCTATTTTTAAAATGCCAATCGGCAACTATATCTGAAATGCCTATCGGCACCTATATCTGAAATGCCTATCGGCACCTATTTTTGAAATGTCTTTCGGAAACTACATCTGAAATGCCTATCTGCTCCTATATTTGAAATGCCTATCGGCAACCATATTTGAAATGCCTATCGACACCTATATTTGAAATACCTATCGGCTTCTATATCTGAAATGCCTATCGGCACTTGTTTTTAAAATGCCAATCGGCAACTATATCTGAAATGCCTATCGGCACCTGTATCTGAAATGCCTATCGGCATCAATTTTTGAAATGCCTATCGGAAACAACATCTAAAATGCCTATCAGCACCTATATTTAAAATGCCTATCGGCAACCATATCTGGAATGCCTATCGGCACCTATATTTGAAATGCCTATCGGCTTCTATATCTGAAATGCCTATCGGCACTTATTTTTAAAATGCCAATTGGCAACTATATCTGAAATGCCTATCGGCACCTATATCTGAAATGCCTATCGGCACCTATTTTTGAAATGCCTATCGGAAACTACATCTGAAATGCCTATCAGCACCTATATTTGAAATGCCTATCGGCAACCATATCTGGAATGCCTATCGGCACCTATATTTGAAATGCCTATCGGCTTCTATATCTGAAATGCCTATCGACACCTATTTTTAAAATGCCAATTGGCAACTATATCTGAAACGCCTATCGGCACCTATATCTAAAATGCCTATCGGTACCTATTTTTGAAATGCCTATCAGAAACTACATCTGAAATGCCTATCAGCACTCATATTTGAAATGCCTATCGGCAACCATATCTGGATTGCCTATCGGCACCTATATTTGAAATGCCTATCGGCTTCTATATCTGAAATTCCTATCGGCACATATTTTTAAAATGTCAATCGCAACTATATCTGAAATGCCTATCGGCACCTATATCTGAAATGCCTATCGGCACCTATTTTTGAAATGTCCTTCGGAAACTACATCTGAAATGCCTATCTGCTCCTATATTTGAAATGCCTATCGGCAACAATATCTGAAATGCCTATCGACGCCTATATTTGAAATACCTATCGGTTTCTATATCTGAAATGCCTATCGGCACCTGTTTTAAAACGCCAATCGGCAACTATATCTGAAATGCCTATCGGCACCTATATCTGAAATGCCTATCGGCATCAATTTTTGAAATGCCTATCGGAAACTACATCTAAAATGCCTATCAGCACCTATATTTGAAATGCCTATCGGCAACCATATCTGGAATGCCTATCGGCACCTATATTTGAAATGCCTATCGGCTTCTATATCTGAAATGCCTATCGGCACCTATTTTTAAAATGCCAATTGGCAACTATATCTGAAATGCCTATCGGCACCTATATCTGAAATGCCTATCGGCACCTATTTTTGAAATGCCTATCGGAAACTACATCTGAAATGCCTATCAGCACTTATATTTGAAATGCCTATCGGCTACCATATCTGGAATGCCTATCGGCACCTATATTTGAAATGCCTATCGGCTTCTATATCTGAAATGCCTATCGGCACCTATTTTTAAAATGCCAATCGGCAACTATATCTGAAATGCCTATCGGCACCTATATCTAAAATGCCAATCGGAACCTATTTTTGAAATGTCTTTCGGAAACTACATCTGAAATGCCTATCTGCTCCTATATTTGTAATGCCTATCAGGAACCATATCTGAAATGCCTATCGACCCCTATATTTGAAATACCTATCGGCTTCTATATCTGAAATGCCTATCGGCACCTGTTTTTAAAATGCCAATCGGCAACTATATCTGAAATGCTAATCGGCACCTGTATCTGAAATGCCTATCGGCATCAATTTTTGAAATGCCTATCGGAAACAACATCTAAAATGCCTATCAGCACCTATATTTGAAATGCCTATCGGCAACCATATCTGGAATGCCTATCGGCACCTATATTTGAAATGCCTATCGGCTTCTATATCTGAAATGCCTATCGGCACTTATTTTTAAAATGCCAATTGGCAACTATATCTGAAATGCCTATCGGCACCTATATCTGAAATGCCTATCGGCACCTATTTTTGAAATGCCTATCGGAAACTACATCTGAAATGCCTATCAGCACCTATATTTGAAATGCCTATCGGCAACCATATCTGGAATGCCTATCGGCACCTATATTTGAAATGCCTATCGGCTTCTATATCTGAAATGCCTATCGACACCTATTTTTAAAATGCCAATTGGCAACTATATCTGAAATGCCTATCGGCACCTATATCTGAAATGCCTGTCGGCACCTATTTTTGAAATGCCCATCGGAAACTACATCTGAAATGCCTATCAGCACCTATATTTGAAATGCCTATCGGCAACCATATCTTGAATGCCTATTGGCACCTATATTTGAAATGCCTATCGGCTTCTATATCTGAAATGCCTATCGGCACCTATTTTTAAAATGCCAATCGGCAACTATATCTGAAATGCCTATCGGCACCTATATCTGAAATGCCTATCGGCACCAATGTTTGAAATGCCTTTCGGAAACTACATCTAAAATGCCTATCAGCACCTATATTTGAAATGCCTATCGGCAACCATATCTGGAATGCTTATAGGCACCTATATTTGAAATGCCTATCGGCTTCTATATCTGAAATGCCTATCGGCACCTATTTTTAAAATGCCAATTGGCAACTATATCTGAAATGCCTATTGGCACCTATATCTGAAACGCCTATCGGCACCTATTTTTGAAATGCCTATCGGAAACTACATCTGAAATGCTTATCAGCACCTATATTTGAAATGCCTATCGGCAACCATATCTGGAATGCCTATCGGCACCTATATTTTAAATGCCTATCGGCTTCTATATCTGAAATGCCTATCGGCACCTATTTTTAAAACGCCAATTGGCAACTATATCTGAAATGCCTATCGGCACCTATATCTGAAATGCCAATCGGCACCTATTTTTGAAATGTCTTTCGGAAACTACATCTGAAATGCCTATCTGCTCCTATATTTGTAATGCCTATCAGGAACTATATCTGAAATGCCAATCGACCCCTATATTTGAAATACCTATCGGCTTCTATATCTGAAATGCCTATCGGCACCTGTTTTTAAAATGCCAATCGGCAACTATATCTAA
This sequence comes from Venustoraphidia nigricollis, assembly GCA_034508555.1. Taxonomy (NCBI): domain Eukaryota; kingdom Metazoa; phylum Arthropoda; class Insecta; order Raphidioptera; family Raphidiidae; genus Venustoraphidia; species Venustoraphidia nigricollis. Next base: position 21,992 of record JAVRKA010000740.1, on the reverse strand, counting down.
AATGCCTATCGGCACCTATATCTGAAATGCCTATCGGCACCTATATTTGAAATGCCAATCGGCTTCTATATCTGAAATGCCTATCGGCACCTATTTTTAAAATGCCAATTGGCAACTATATCTGAAATGCCTATCGGCACCTATATCTGAAATGCCTATCGGCACCTATTTTTGAAATGTCTATCGGAAACTACATCTGAAATGCCTATCAGCACTTATATTTGAAATGCCTATCGGCAACCATATCTGGAATGCCTATCTGCACCTATATTTGAAATGCCTATCGGCTTCTATATCTGAAATGCCTATCGGCACCTATTTTTAAAATGCTAATTGGCAACTATATCTGAAATGCCTATCGGCACCTATATCTGAAATGCCTATCGGCACCTATTTTTGAAATGCCTATCGGAAACTACATCTGAAATGCCTATCAGCACCTATATTTGAAATGCCTATCGGCAACCATATCTGGAATGCCTATTGGCACCTATATTTGAAATGCCTATCGTCTTCTATATCTGAAATGCCTATCGGCACCTATTTTTAAAATGCCAATCGGCAACTATATCTAAAATGCCTATCGGCACCTATATCTGAAATGCCTATCGGCACCTATTTTTGAAATGCCTATCGGAAACTACATCTGAAATGCCTATCAGCACCTATATTTGAAATGCCTATCGTCAACCATATCTGAAATGCCTATCGACACCTATATTTGAAATACCTATCGGCTTCTATATCTGAAATGCCTATAGGCACCTATTTTTAAAATGCCAATCGGTAACTATATCTGAAATGCCTATCGGTACCTATATCTGAAATGCCTATCGGCACCAATTTTGGAAATGCCTATAGGAAAATACATCTGGAATGCCTATCAGCACCTTTATTTGAAATGCCTATCGGCAACCATATCTGGAATGCCTATCGGTACCTATATTTGAAATGCCTATCGGCTTCTATATCTGAAATGCCTATCGGCACCTATTTTTAAAATGCCAATCGGCAACTATATCTGAAATTCCTATCGGCACCTATATCTGAAATGCCTATCGGCACCTATTTTTGAAATGTCTTTCGGAAACTACATCTGAAATGCCTATCTGCTCCTATATTTGAAATGCCTATCGGCAACCATATCTGAAATGCCTATCGACACCTATATTTGAAATACCTATCGGCTTCTATATCTGAAATGCCTATCGGCACTTGTTTTTAAAATGCTAATCGGCAACTATATCTGAAATGCCTATCGGCACCTATTTTTGAAATGCTTATCGGAAACTACATCTAAAATGCCTATCGGCACCTATTTTTAAAATGCCAATCGGCAACTATATCTGAAATGCCTATCGGCACCTATATCTGAAATGCCAATCAGCACCAGTTTTTGAAATGCCTATCGGAAACTACATCTGAAATGCCTGTCAGCACCTATATTTAAAATGCCTATCGGCAACCATATCTGGAATGCCTATCGGCACCTATATTTGAAATGCCAATCGGCTTCTATATCTGAAATGCCTACCGACACCTATTTTTAAAATGCCAATTGGCAACTATATCTGAAATGCCTATCGGCACCTATATCTGAAATGCTTATCAGTACCTATTTTTGAACTGCCTATCGGAAACTACATCTGAAATGCCTATCAGCACCTATATTTAAAATGCCTATCGGCAACCATATCTGGAATGCCTATCAGCACCTATATTTGAAATGCCTATCGGCTACTATATCTGAAATGCCTATCGGCACCTATTTTTAAAATGGCTATCGGCAACTATATCTGAAATGCCTATCGGCACCTATATCTGAAATGCCTATTGGCACCTATTTTTGAAATGTCTATCGGAAACTACATCTGAAATGCCTGTCAGCACCTATATTTGAAATGCCTATCGGCAACCATATCTGAAATGCCTATCAACACCTATATTTGAAATACCTATCGGCTTCTATATCTGGAATGCCTATCGGCACCTATATCTGAAATGCCTATCGGCACCTATTTTTGAAATGCCTATCGGAAACTACAACTGAAATGCCTATCAGCACCTTTATTTGAAATGCCTATCGGCAACCATATTTGGAACGCCTATCGGCACCTATATTTGAAATGCCTATCGGCACCTATATTTTAAATGCCTATCGGCAAATATATCTGATATGCCTATCGGCACCCATATCTGAAATGCCTATCGGCACCTATTTTTGAAATGCCTATCGGAAACTACATCTAAAATGCATATCGGCACCTATTTTTAAAATGCCAATCGGCAACTATATCTGAAATGCCTATCGGCACCTATATCTGAAATGCCTATCGGCACCTATTTTTGAAATGCCTATCGGAAACTACATCTGAAATGCCTATCAGCACCTATATTTGTAAATGCCTATCGGCAACCATATCTGAAATGCCTATCAACACCTATATTTGAAATACCTATCGGCTTCTATATCTGAAATGCCTATCGGCACCTATTTCTGAAATGGCAATCGGCAACTATATCTGAAATGACTATCGGCACCTATATCTAAAATGCGAATCGGCACCAATTTTTGAAATGCCTATCGGAAACTACATCTGAAATGCCTATCAGCACCTATATTTGGAATGCCTATCGGCAACCATATCTGGTATGCTTATCGGCACCTATATTTGAAATGCCTATCGGCTTCTATATCTAAAATGCCTATCGGCACCTATTTTTAAAATGCCAATCGGCAACTATATCTGGAATGCCTATCGGCACCTATATCTGAAATGCCTATCGGCACCTATTTTTGAAATGCCTATCGGAAACTACAACTGAAATGCCTATCAGCACCTTTATTTGAAATGCCTATCGGCAAACATATTTGGAACGCCTATCGGCACCTATATTTGAAATGCCTATCGGCACCTATATTTTAAATGCCTATCGGCAAATATATCTGATATGCCTATCGGCACCCATATCTGAAATGCCTATCGGCACCTATTTTTGAAATGCCTATCGGAAACTACATCTAAAATGCATATCGGCACCTATTTTTAAATGCCAATCGGCAACTATATCTGAAATGCCTATCGGCACCTATATCTGAAATGCCTATCGGCACCTATTTTTGAAATGCCTATCGGAAACTACATCTGAAATGCCTATCAGCACCTATATTTGAAATGCCTATCGGCAACCATATCTGAAATGCCTATCAACACCTATATTTGAAATACCTATCGGCTTCTATATCTGAAATGCCTATCGGCACCTATTTTTGAAATGGCAATCGGCAACTATATCTGAAATGACTATCGGCACCTATATCTGAAATGCGAATCGGCACCAATTTTTGAAATGCCTATCGGAAACTACATCTGAAATGCCTATCAGGACCTATATTTGGAATGCCTATCGGCAACCATATCTGGTATGCTTATCGGCACCTATATTTGAAATGCCTATCGGTTTCTATATCTGAAATGCCTATCGGCACCTATTTTTAAAATGCTTATCGGAAACTACATCTGAAATGCCTATCAGCACCTACATTTGAAATGCCTATCGGCAACCATATCTGGAATGCCTATCGGCACCTATATTTGAAATGCCTATCGGCTTCTATATCTGAAATGCCTATCGGCACCTATTTTTAAAATGGCTATCGGCAACTATACCTGAAATGCCTATCGGTACCTATATCTGAAATACCTATCGGCACCTATTTTTGAAATGCCTATCGGAAACTACATCTGAAATGCCTATCAGCACCAATATTTGAAATGCCTATCGGCAACCATATTTGGAATGCCTATCGGCACCTATTTTTGAAATGCCTATCGAAAACTACATCTGAAATGCCTACCAGCACCTATATTTGAAATGCCTATCGGCAACCACATCAGAAATGCCTATCGGCACCTATATCTGAAATGCCTTTCGGCATTTATACCTGAAATGCCTATCGACACCTATATTTGAAATGCCTATCGGCATGTATATTTTTAATGCCTATCGGCAACTATATCTGATATGCCTATCGGCACCTATATCTGAAATGCCTATCGGCACCTATTTTTGAAATGCCTATCGGAAACTACATCTAAAATGCCTATCGGCACCTATTTTTAAAATGCCAATCGTTAACTATATCTGAAATGCCTATCGGCACCTATATCTGAAATGCCTATCGGCACCTATTTTTGAAATGCCTATCGGAAACTACATCTGAAATGCCTATCAGCACTTATATTTGAAATGCCTATCGGCTACCATATCTGGAATGCCTATCGGCACCTATATTTGAAATGCCTATCGGCTTCTATATCTGAAATGCCTATCGGCACCTATTTTTAAAATGCCAATCGGCAACTATATCTGAAATGCCTATCGGCACCTATATCTGAAATGCCAATCGGCACCTATTTTTGAAATGTCTTTCGGAAACTACATCTGAAATGCCTATCTGCTCCTATATTTGTAATGCCTATCAGGAACCATATCTGAAATGCCTATCGACCCCTATATTTGAAATACCTATCGGCTTCTATATCTGAAATGCCTATCGGCACCTGTTTTTAAAATGCCAATCGGCAACTATATCTGAAATGCCTATCGGCACCTATATCTGAAATGCCTATCGGCATCAATTTTTGAAATGCCTATCGGAAACTACATCTAAAATGCCTATCAGCACCTATATTTGAAATGCCTATCGGCAACCATATCTGGATTGCCTATCTGCACCTATATTTGAAATGCCTATCGGCTTCTATATCTGAAATGCCTATCGGCACCTATTTTTAAAATGCCAATCGGCAACTATATCTGAAATGCCTATCGGCACCTATATCTGAAATGCCTATCGGCACCAATGTTTGAAATGCCTTTCGGAAACTACATCTAAAATGCCTATCAGCACCTATATTTGAAATGCCTATCGGCAACCATATCTGGAATGCTTATAGGCACCTATATTTGAAATGCCTATCGGCTTCTATATCTGAAATGCCTATCGGCACCTATTTTTAAAATGCCAATTGGCAACTATATCTGAAATGCCTATTGGCACCTATATCTGAAATGCCTATCGGCACCTATTTTTAAAATGCCAATTGGCAACTATATCTGAAATGCCTATTGGCACCTATATCTGAAATGCCTATCGGCACCTATTTTTGAAATGCCTATCGGAAACTACATCTGAAATGCCTATCGGCACCTATATCTGAAATGCCTTTCGGCATTTATATCTGAAATGCCTATCGACACCTATATTTGAAATGCCTATCGGCATGTATATTTTTAATGCCTATCGGCAACTATATCTGATATGCCTATCGGCACCTATATCTGAAATGCCTATCGGCACCTATTTTTGAAATGCCTATCGGAAACTACATCTAAAATGCCTATCGGCACCTATTTTTAAAATGCCAATCGTTAACTATATCTGAAATGCCTATCGGCACCTATATCTGAAATGCCTATCGGCACCTATTTTTGAAATGCCTATCGGAAACTACATCTGAAATGCCTATCAGCACTTATATTTGAAATGCCTATCGGCTACCATATCTGGAATGCCTATCGGCACCTATATTTGAAATGCCTATCGGCTTCTATATCTGAAATGCCTATCGGCACCTATTTTTAAAATGCCAATCGGCAACTATATCTGAAATGCCTATCGGCACCCATATCTGAAATGCCAATCGGCACCTATTTTTGAAATGTCTTTCGGAAACTACATCTGAAATGCCTATCTGCTCCTATATTTGTAATGCCTATCAGGAACCATATCTGAAATGCCTATCGACCCCTATATTTGAAATACCTATCGGCTTCTATATCTGAAATGCCTATCGGCACCTGTTTTTAAAATGCCAATCGGCAACTATATCTGAAATGCCTATCGGCACCTATATCTGAAATGCCTATCGGCATCAATTTTTGAAATGCCTATCGGAAACTACATCTAAAATGCCTATCAGCACCTATATTTGAAATGCCTATCGGCAACCATATCTGGATTGCCTATCTGCACCTATATTTGAAATGCCTATCGGCTTCTATATCTGAAATGCCTATCGGCACCTATTTTTAAAATGCCAATCGGCAACTATATCTGAAATGCCTATCGGCACCTATATCTGAAATGCCTATCGGCACCAATGTTTGAAATGCCTTTCGGAAACTACATCTAAAATGCCTATCAGCACCTATATTTGAAATGCCTATCGGCAACCATATCTGGAATGCTTATAGGCACCTATATTTGAAATGCCTATCGGCTTCTATATCTGAAATGCCTATCGGCACCTATTTTTAAAATGCCAATTGGCAACTATATCTGAAATGCCTATTGGCACCTATATCTGAAATGCCTATCGGCACCTATTTTTGAAATGCCTATCGGAAACTACATCTGAAATGCCTATCAGCACCTATATTTGAAATGCCTATCGGCAACCATATCTGTAATGCCTATCGGCACCTATATTTGAAATGCCTATCGGCTTCTATATCTGAAATGCCTATCGGCACCTATTTTTAAAACGCCAATTGGCAACTATATCTGAAATGCCTATCGGCACCTATATCTGAAATGCCTATCGGCACCTATTTTTGAAATGCCTATCGGAAACTACATCTGAAATGCCTATCAGCACTTATATTTGAAATGCCTATCGGCAACCATATCTGGAATGCCTATCGGCACCTATATTTGAAATGCCTATCGGCTTCTATATCTGAAATGCCTATCGGCACCTATTTTTAAAATGCCAATCGGCAACTATATCTGAAATGCCTATCGGCACCTTTATCTGAAATGCCAATCGGCACCTATTTTTGAAATGTCTTTCGGAAACTACATCTGAAATGCCTATCTGCTCCTATATTTGTAATGCCTATCAGGAACCATATCTAAAATGCCAATCGACCCCTATATTTGAAATACCTATCGGCTTCTATATCTGAAATGCCTATCGGCACCTGTTTTTAAAATGCCAATCGGCAACTATATCTAAAATGCCTATCGGCACCTATATCTGAAATGCCTATCGGCACCTATATTTGAAATGCCTATCGGCTTCTATATCTGAAATGCCTATCGGCACCTATTTTTAAAATGCCAATTGGCAACTATATCTGAAATGCCTATCGGCACCTATATCTGAAATGCCTATCGGCACCTATTTTTGAAATGCCTATCGGAAACTACATCTGAAATGCCTATCAGCACTTATATTTGAAATGCCTATCGGCAACCATATCTGGAATGCCTATCTGCACCTATATTTGAAATGCCTATCGGCTTCTATATCTGAAATGCCTATCGGCACCTATTTTTAAAATGCCAATTGGCAACTATATCTGAAATGCCTATCGGCACCTATATCTGAAATGCCTATCGGCACCTATTTTTGAAATGCCTATCGGAAACTACATCTGAAATGCCTATCAGCACCTATATTTGAAATGCCTATCGGCAACCATATCTGGAATGCCTATTGGCACCTATATTTGAAATGCCTATCGTCTTCTATATCTGAAATGCCTATCGGCACCTATTTTTAAAATGCCAATCGGCAACTATATCTAAAATGCCTATCGGCACCTATATCTGAAATGCCTATCGGCACCTATTTTTGAATTGCCTATCGGAAACTACATCTGAAATGCCTATCAGCACCTATCTTTGAAATGCCTATCGTCAACCATATCTGAAATGCCTATCGACACCTATATTTGAAATACCTATCGGCTTCTATATCTGAAATGCCTATAGGCACCTATTTTTAAAATGCCAATCGGTAACTATATCTGAAATGCCTATCGGTACCTATATCTGAAATGCCTATCGGCACCAATTTTGGAAATGCCTATAGGAAAATACATCTGGAATGCCTATCAGCACCTTTATTTGAAATGCCTATCGGCAACCATATCTGGAATGCCTATCGGTACCTATATTTGAAATGCCTATCGGCTTCTATATCTGAAATGCCTATCGGCACCTATTTTTAAAATGCCAATCGGCAACTATATCTGAAATTCCTATCGGCACCTATATCTGAAATGCCTATCGGCACCTATTTTTGAAATGTCTTTCGGAAACTACATCTGAAATGCCTATCTGCTCCTATATTTGAAATGCCTATCGGCAACCATATCTGAAATGCCTATCGACACCTATATTTGAAATACCTATCGGCTTCTATATCTGAAATGCCTATCGGCACTTGTTTTTAAAATGCCAATCGGCAACTATATCTGAAATGCCTATCGGCACCTATTTTTTAAATGCTTATCGGAAACTACATCTAAAATGCCTATCGGCACCTATTTTTAAAATGCCAATCGGCAACTATATCTGAAATGCCTATCGGCACCTATATCTGAAATGCCTATCGGCACCTATTTTTAAAATGCTAATCGGCAACTATATCTGAAATGCCTATCGGCACCTATATCTAAAATGCCAATCAGCACCAGTTTTTGAAATGCCTATCGGAAACTACATCTGAAATGCCTGTCAGCACCTATATTTAAAATGCCTATCGGCAAACATATCTGGAATGCCTATCGGCACCTATATTTGAAATGCCAATCGGCTTCTATATCTGAAATGCCTACCGACACCTATTTTTAAAATGCCAATTGGCAACTATATCTGAAATGCCTATCGGCACCTATATCTGAAATGCTTATCAGTACCTATTTTTGAACTGCCTATCGGAAACTACATCTGAAATGCCTATCAGCACCTATATTTAAAATGCCTATCGGCAACCATATCTGGAATGCCTATCAGCACCTATATTTGAAATGCCTATCGGCTTCTATATCTGAAATGCCTATCGGCACCTATTTTTAAAATGGCTATCTGCAACTATATCTGAAATGCCTATCGGCACCTATATCTGAAATGCCTATTGGCACCAATTTTTGAAAATTCTATCGGAAACTACATCTGAAATGCCTGTCAGCACCTATATTTGAAATGCCTATCGGCAACCATATCTGAAATGCCTATCAACACCTATATTTGAAATACCTATCGGCTTCTATATCTGGAATGCCTATCGGCACCTATATCTGAAATGCCTATCGGCACCTATTTTTGAAATGCCTATCGGAAACTACAACTGAAATGCCTATCAGCACCTTTATTTGAAATGCCTATCGGCAACCATATTTGGAACGCCTATCGGCACCTATATTTGAAATGCCTATCGGCACCTATATTTTAAATGCCTATCGGCAAATATATCTGATATGCCTATCGGCACCCATATCTGAAATGCCTATCGGCACCTATTTTTGAAATGCCTATCGGAAACTACATCTAAAATGTATATCGGCACCTATTTTTAAAATGCCAATCGGCAACTATATCTGAAATGCCTATCGGCACCTATATCTGAAATGCCTATCGGCACCTATTTTTGAAATGCCTATCGGAAACTACATCTGAAATGCCTATCAGCACCTATATTTGAAATGCCTATCGGCAACCATATCTGAAATGCCTATCAACACCTATATTTGAAATACCTATCGGCTTCTATATCTGAAATGCCTATCGGCACCTATTTTTGAAATGGCAATCGGCAACTATATCTGAACTGACTATCGGCACCTATATCTGAAATGCGAATCGGCACCAATTTTTGAAATGCCTATCGGAAACTACATCTGAAATGCCTATCAGCACCTATATTTGGAATGCCTATCGGCAACCATATCTGGTATGCTTATCGGCACCTATTTTTGAAATGCCTATCGGTTTCTATATCTGAAATGCCTATCGGCACCTATTTTTAAAATGCTTATCGGAAACTACATCTGAAATGCCTATCAGCACCTACATTTGAAATGCCTATCGGCAACCATATCTGGAATGCCTATCGGCACCTATATTTGAAATGCCTATCGGCTTCTATATCTGAAATGCCTATCGGCACCTATTTTTAAAATGGCTATCGGCAACTATACCTGAAATGCCTATCGGTACCTATATCTGAAATACCTATCGGCACCTATTTTTGAAATGCCTATCGGAAACTACATCTGAAATGCCTATCAGCACCAATATTTGAAATGCCTATCGGCAACCATATTTGGAATGCCTATCGGCACCTATTTTTGAAATGCCTATCGAAAACTACATCTGAAATGCCTACCAGCACCTATATTTGAAATGCCTATCGGCAACCACATCAGAAATGCGTATCGGCACCTATATCTGAAATGCCTTTCGGCATTTTTATCTTAAATGCCTATCGACACCTATATTTGAAATGCCTATCTGCACCTATATTTTTAATGCCTATCGGCAACTATATCTGATATGCCTATCGGCACCTATATCTGAAATGCCTATCGGCACCTATTTTTGAAATGCCTATCGGAAACTACATCTAAAATGCCTATCGGCACCTATTTTTAAAATGCCAATCGTTAACTATATCTGAAATGCCTATCGGCACCTATATCTGAAATGCCTATCGGCACCTATTTTTGAAATGCCTATCGGAAACTACATCTGAAATGCCTATCAGCACCTATATTTGAAATGCCTATCGGCAACCATATCTGAAATGCCTATCGACACCTATATTTGAAATACCTATCGGCTCTTATATCTGAAATGCCTATCGGCACCTATTTTTAAAATGCCAATCGGCAACTATATCTGAAATGCCTATCGGAACCTTTATCTGAAATGCCAATCTGCACCAATTTTTGAAATGCCTTTTGGAAACTACATCTGAAATGCCTATCAGCACCTATATTTGAAATGCCTATCGACACCTATATTTGAAATACCTATCGGCTTCTATATCTGAAATGCCTATCGGCACCTATTTTTAAAATGCCAATCGGCAACTATATCTGAAATGCCTATCGGCACCTATATCTAAAATGCCAATCGGCACCAATTTTTGAAATGCCTATCGGAAACTACATCTGAAATGCCTATTAGCACATATATTTAAAATGCCTATCGGCAACCATATCTGGAATCCCTATCGGCACCTATATTTGAAATGCCTTTCGGCTTCTATATCCGAAATGCCTACCGACACCTATTTATAAAATGCCAATTGGCAACTATATCTGAAATGCCTATCGGCACCTATATCTGAAATGCCTATCGGTACCTATTTTTGAAATGCCTATCGGAAACTACATCTGAAATGCCTATCAGCACTTATATTTAAAATGCCTATCGGCAACCATATCTGGAATGCCTATCGGCACCTATATTTGAAATGCCTATCGGCTTCTATATCTAAAATGCCTATCGGCACCTATTTTTAAAATGCCAATCGGCAACTATATCTGAAATGCCTATCGGCACCTATATCTGAAATGCCTATCGGCACCTATTTTTGAAATGTCTTTCGGAAAATACATCTGAAATGCCTATCTGCTCCTATATTTGAAATGCCTATCGGCAACCATATCTGGAATCCCTATCGGCACCTATATTTGAAATGCCTTTCGGCTTCTATATCCGAAATGCCTACCGACACCTATTTATAAAATGCCAATTGGCAACTATATCTGAAATGCCTATCGGCACCTATATCTGAAATGCCTATCGGTACCTATTTTTGAAATGCCTATCGGAAACTACATCTGAAATGCCTATCAGCACTTATATTTAAAATGCCTATCGGCAACCATATCTGGAATGCCTATCGACACCTATATTTGAAATACCTATCGGCTTCTATATCTGAAATGCCTATCGGCACTTGTTTTTAAAATGCCAATCGGCAACTATATCTGAAATGCCTATCGGCACCTGTATCTGAAATGCCTATCGGCATCAATTTTTGAAATGCCTATCGGAAACAACATCTAAAATGCCTATCAGCACCTATATTTGAAATGCCTATCGGCAACCATATCTGGAATGCCTATCGGCACCTATATTTGAAATGCCTATCGGCTTCTATATCTGAAATGCCTATCGGCACTTATTTTTAAAATGCCAATTGGCAACTATATCTGAAATGCCTATCGGCACCTATATCTGAAATGCCTATCGGCACCTATTTTTGAAATGCCTATCGGAAACTACATCTGAAATGCCTATCAGCACCTATATTTGAAATGCCTATCGGCAACCATATCTGGAATGCCTATCGGCACCTATATTTGAAATGCCTATCGACTTCTATATCTGAAATGCCTATCGACACCTATTTTTAAAATGCCAATTGGCAACTATATCTGAAATGCCAATCGGCACCTATATCTGAAATGCCTATCAGCACCTATATTTGAAATGCCTTCGGCAACCATATCTGAAATGCCTATCGACACCTATTTTTAAAATGCCTATCGGCTTCTATATCTGGAATGCCTATCGACACCTATTTTTAAAATGCCAATTGGCAACTATATCTGAAATGCCTATCGGCACCTATATCTGAAATGCCTATCGGCACCAATGTTTAAAATGCCTTTCGGAAACTACATCTAAAATGCCTATCAGCACCTATATTTGAAATGCCTATCGGCTTCTATATCTGAAATGCCTATCGGCACCTATTTTTAAAATGCCAATTGGCTAATATATCTGAAATACCTATCGGCACCTATATCTGAAATGCCTATCGGCACCTATTTTTGAAATGCCTATCGGAAACTACATCTGAAATGCCTATCAGCACCTATATTTGAAATGCCTATCGGCAACCACATCTGGAATGCCTATCGGCACCTATATTTGAAATGCCTATCGGCTTCTATATCTGAAATGCCTATCGGCACCTATTTTTAAAATGCCAATTGGCAACTATATCTGAAATGCCTATCGGCACCTATATCTGAAATGCCTATCGGCACCTATATCTGAAATGCCTATCGGCACCTATTTTTGAAATGCCTATCGGAAACTACATCTGAAATGCCTATCAGCACTTATATTTGAAATGCCTATCGGCAACCATATCTGGAATGCCTATCGGCACCTATATTTGAAATGCCTATCGGCTTCTATATCTGAAATGCCTATCGGCACCTATTTTTAAAATGCCAATCGGCAACTATATCTGAAATGCCTATCGGCACCTTTATCTGAAATGCCAATCGGCACCTATTTTTGAAATGTCTTTCGGAGACTACATCTGAAATGCCTATCTGCTCCTATATTTGTAATGCCTATCAGGAACCATATCTGAAATGCCAATCGACCCCTATATTTGAAATACCTATCGGCTTCTATATCTGAAATGCCTATCGGCACCTGTTTTTAAAATGCCAATCGGCAACTATATCTGAAATGCCTATCGGCACCTATATCTGAAATGCCTATCGGCACCTATATTTAAAATGCCTATCGGAAACTACATCTGAAATGCCTATCAGCACTTATATTTGAAATGCCTATCGGCAACCATATCTGGAATGCCTATCTGCACCTATATTTGAAATGCCTATCGGCTTCTATATCTGAAATGCCTATCGGCACCTATTTTTAAAATGCCAATTGGCAACTATATCTGAAATGCCTATCGGCACCTATATCTGAAATGCTTATCGGCACCTATTTTTGAAATGCCTATCGGAAACTACATCTGAAATGCCTATCAGCACCTATATTTGAAATGCCTATCGGCAACCATAACTGGAATGCCTATTGGCACCTATATTTGAAATGCTTATCGGCTTCTATATCTGAAATGCCTATCGGCACCTATTTTTAAAATGCCAATCGGCAACTATATCTAAAATGCCTATCGGCACCTATATCTGAAATGCCTATCGGCACCTAATTTTTGAAATGCCTATCGGAAACTACATCTGAAATGCCTATCAGCACCTATATTTGAAATACCTATCGGCTTCTATATCTGAAATGCCTATAGGCACCTATTTTTAAAATGCCAATCGGTAACTATATCTGAAATGCCTATCGGTACCTATATCTGAAATGCCTATCGGCACCAATGTTTGAAATGCCTTTCGGAAACTACATCTGAAATGCCTATCAGCACCTATATTTGGAATGCCTATCGGCAACCATATCTGGTATGCTTATCGGCACCTATTTTTGAAATGCCTATCGGTTTCTATATCTGAAATGCCTATCGGCACCTATTTTTAAAATGCTTATCGGAAACTACATCTGAAATGCCTATCAGCACCTACATTTGAAATGCCTATCGGCAACCATATCTGGAATGCCTATCGGCACCTATATTTGAAATGCCTATCGGCTTCTATATCTGAAATGCCTATCGGCACCTATTTTTAAAATGGCTATCGGCAACTATACCTGAAATGCCTATCGGTACCTATATCTGAAATACCTATCGGCACCTATTTTTGAAATGCCTATCGGAAACTACATCTGAAATGCCTATCAGCACCAATATTTGAAATGCCTATCGGCAACCATATTTGGAATGCCTATCGGCACCTATTTTTGAAATGCCTATCGAAAACTACATCTGAAATGCCTACCAGCACCTATATTTGAAATGCCTCTCGGCAACCACATCAGAAATGCCTATCGGCACCTATATCTGAAATGCCTTTCGGCATTTTAATCTGAAATGCCTATCGACACCTATATTTGAAATGCCTATCGGCACCTATATTTTTAATGCCTATCGGCAACTATATCTGATATGCCTATCGGCACCTATATCTGAAATGCCTATCGGCACCTATTTTTGAAATGCCTATCGGAAACTACATCTAAAATGCCTATCGGCACCTATTTTTAAAATGCCAATCGTTAACTATATCTGAAATGCCTATCGGCACCTATATCTGAAATGCCTATCGGCACCTATTTTTGTAATGCCTTTCGGAAACTACATCTGAAATGCCTATCAGCACCTATATTTGAAATGCCTATCGGCAACCATAATATCTGAAATGCCTATCGACACCTATATTTGAAATACCTATCGGCTTTTATATCTGAAATGCCTATCGGCACCTATTTTTAAAATGCCAATCGGCAACTATATCTGAAATGCCTATCGGAACCTTTATCTGAAATGCCAATCTGCACCAATTTTTGAAATGCCTTTTGGAAACTACATCTGAAATGCCTATCAGCACCTATATTTGAAATGCCTATCGGCAACCATATCTGAAATGCCTATCGACACCTATATTTGAAATACCTATCGGCTTCTATATCTGAAATGCCTATCGGCACCTATTTTTAAAATGCCAATCGGCAACTATATCTGAAATGCCTATCGGCACCTATATCTAAAATGCCAATCGGCACCAATTTTTGAAATGCCTATCGGAAACTACAATTGAAATGCCTATTAGCACATATATTTAAAATGCCTATCGGCAACCATATCTGGAATCCCTATCGGCACCTATATTTGAAATGCCTTTCGGCTTCTATATCCGAAATGCCTACCGACACCTATTTATAAAATGCCAATTGGCAACTATATCTGAAATGCCTATCGGCACCTATATCTGAAATGCCTATCGGTACCTATTTTTGAAATGCCTATCGGAAACTACATCTGAAATGCCTATCAGCACTTATATTTAAAATGCCTATCGGCAACCATATCTGGAATGCCTATCGGCACCTATATTTGAAATGCCTATCGGCTTCTATATCTAAAATGCCTATCGGCACCTATTTTTAAAATGCCAATCGGCAACTATATCTGAAATGCCTATCGGCACCTATATCTGAAATGCCTATCGGCACCTATTTTTGAAATGTCTTTCGGAAAATACATCTGAAATGCCTATCTGCTCCTATATTTGAAATGCCTATCGGCAACCATATCTGGAATCCCTATCGGCACCTATATTTGAAATGCCTTTCGGCTTCTATATCCGAAATGCCTACCGACACCTATTTATAAAATGCCAATTGGCAACTATATCTGAAATGCCTATCGGCACTTATATCTGAAATGCCTATCGGTACCTATTTTTGAAATGCCTATCGGAAACTACATCTGAAATGCCTATCAGCACTTATATTTAAAATGCCTATCGGCAACCATATCTGGAATGCCTATCGACACCTATATTTGAAATACCTATCGGCTTCTATATCTGAAATGCCTATCGGCACTTGTTTTTAAAATGCCAATCGGCAACTATATCTGAAATGCCTATCGGCACCTGTATCTGAAATGCCTATCGGCATCAATTTTTGAAATGCCTATCGGAAACAACATCTAAAATGCCTATCAGCACCTATATTTGAAATGCCTATCGGCAACCATATCTGGAATGCCTATCGGCACCTATATTTGAAATGCCTATCGGCTTCTATATCTGAAATGCCTATCGGCACTTATTTTTAAAATGCCAATTGGCAACTATATCTGAAATGCCTATCGGCACCTATATCTGAAATGCCTATCGGCACCTATTTTTAAAATGCCAATCGGCAACTATATCTGAAATGCCTATCGGCACCTATATCTGAAATGCCTATCGGCACCTATTTTTGAAATGTCTTTCGGAAAATACATCTGAAATGCCTATCTGCTCCTATATTTGAAATGCCTATCGGCAACCATATCTGGAATCCCTATCGGCACCTATATTTGAAATGCCTTTCGGCTTCTATATCCGAAATGCCTACCGACACCTATTTATAAAATGCCAATTGGCAACTATATCTGAAATGCCTATCGGCACTTATATCTGAAATGCCTATCGGTACCTATTTTTGAAATGCCTATCGGAAACTACATCTGAAATGCCTATCAGCACTTATATTTAAAATGCCTATCGGCAACCATATCTGGAATGCCTATCGACACCTATATTTGAAATACCTATCGGCTTCTATATCTGAAATGCCTATCGGCACTTGTTTTTAAAATGCCAATCGGCAACTATATCTGAAATGCCTATCGGCACCTGTATCTGAAATGCCTATCGGCATCAATTTTTGAAATGCCTATCGGAAACAACATCTAAAATGCCTATCGGCACCTATATTTGAAATGCCTATCGGCTTCTATATCTGAAATGCCTATCGGCACTTATTTTTAAAATGCCAATTGGCAACTATATCTGAAATGCCTATCGGCACCTATATCTGAAATGCCAATCGGCACCTATTTTTGAAATGCCTATCGGAAACTACATCTGAAATGCCTATCAGCACCTATATTTGAAATGCTTATCGGCAACCATATCTGGAATGCCTATTGGCACCTATATTTGAAATGCCTATCGGCTTCTATATCTGAAATGCCTATCGGCACCTATTTTTAAAATGCCAATCGGCAACTATATCTGAAATGCCTATCGGCACCTATATCTGAAATGCCTATCGGCACCAATTTTTGAAATGCCTATCGGAAAATACATCTGGAATGCCTATCAGCACCTTTATTTGAAATGCCTATCGGCAACCATATCTGGAATGCCTATCGGTACCTATATTTGAAATGCCTATCGGCTTCTATATCTGAAATGCCTATCGACACCTATTTTTAAAATGCCTATCGGCTTCTATATCTGGAATGCCTATCGACACCTATTTTTAAAATGCCAATTGGCAACTATATCTGAAATGCCTATCGGCACCTATATCTGAAATGCCTATCGGCACCAATGTTTAAAATGCCTTTCGGAAACTACATCTAAAATGCCTATCAGCACCTATATTTGAAATGCCTATCGGCTTCTATATCTGAAATGCCTATCGGCACCTATTTTTAAAATGCCAATTGGCTAATATATCTGAAATACCTATCGGCACCTATATCTGAAATGCCTATCGGCACCTATTTTTGAAATGCCTATCGGAAACTACATCTGAAATGCCTATCAGCACCTATATTTGAAATGCCTATCGGCAACCACATCTGGAATGCCTATCGGCACCTATTTTTGAAATGCCTATCGGAAACTACATCTGAAATGCCTATCAGCACTTATATTTGAAATGCCTATCGGCAACCATATCTGGAATGCCTATCGGCACCTATATTTGAAATGCCTATCGGCTTCTATATCTGAAATGCCTATCGGCACCTATTTTTAAAATGCCAATCGGCAACTATATCTGAAATGCCTATCGGCACCTTTATCTGAAATGCCAATCGGCACCTATTTTTGAAATGTCTTTCGGAAACTACATCTGAAATGCCTATCTGCTCCTATATTTGTAATGCCTATCAGGAACCATATCTGAAATGCCAATCGACCCCTATATTTGAAATACCTATCGGCTTCTATATCTGAAATGCCTATCGGCACCTGTTTTTAAAATGCCAATCGGCAACTATATCTGAAATGCCTATCGGCACCTATATCTGAAATGCCTATCGGCACCTATATTTAAAATGCCTATCGGAAACTACATCTGAAATGCCTATCAGCACTTATATTTGAAATGCCTATCGGCAACCATATCTGGAATGCCTATCTGCACCTATATTTGAAATGCCTATCGGCTTCTATATCTGAAATGCCTATCGGCACCTATTTTTAAAATGCCAATTGGCAACTATATCTGAAATGCCTATCGGCACCTATATCTGAAATGCTTATCGGCACCTATTTTTGAAATGCCTATCGGAAACTACATCTGAAATGCCTATCAGCACCTATATTTGAAATGCCTATCGGCAACCATAACTGGAATGCCTATTGGCACCTATATTTGAAATGCTTATCGGCTTCTATATCTGAAATGCCTATCGGCACCTATTTTTAAAATGCCAATCGGCAACTATATCTAAAATGCCTATCGGCACCGATATCTGAAATGCCTATCGGCACCTAATTTTTGAAATGCCTATCGGAAACTACATCTGAAATGCCTATCAGCACCTATATTTGAAATACCTATCGGCTTCTATATCTGAAATGCCTATAGGCACCTATTTTTAAAATGCCAATCGGTAACTATATCTGAAATGCCTATCGGTACCTATATCTGAAATGCCTATCGGCACCAATTTTGGAAATGCCTATAGGAAAATACATCTGGAATGCCTATCAGCACCTTTATTAGAAATGCCTATCGGCAACCATATCTGGAATGCCTATCGGTACCTATATTTGAAATGCCTATCGGCTTCTATATCTGAAATGCCTATCGACACCTATTTTTAAAATACCAATCGGCAACTATATCTGAAATGCCTATCGGCACCTATTTTTGAAATGCCTATCGGAAACTACATCTGAAATGCCTATCAGCACCTATATTTGAAATGCCTATCGGCAACCATATCTGAAATTCCTATCGACACCTATATTTGAAATACCTATAGGATTCTATATCTGAAATGCCTATCAACACCTATTTTTAAAATGCCAACCGGCAACTATATCTGAAATGCCTATCGGCACCTATATCTGAAATGCCTATCGGCACCAATGTTTGAAATGCCTTTCGGAAACTACATCTAAAATGCCTATCAGCACCTATATTTGAAATGCCTATCGGCAACCATATCTGGAATGCTTATCGGCACTTATATTTGAAATGCCTATCGGCTTTTATATCTAAAATGCCTATCGGCACCTATTTTTAAAATGCCAATCTGCAACTATATCTGAAATGCCTATCGGCACCTATATCTGAAATGCCTATCAGATCCTATTTTTGAAATGCCTATCGGAAACTACATCTGAAATGCCGATCAGCACCTATATTTGAAATGCCTATCGGCAACCATATCTGGAATGCCTATCGGCACCTATATTCGAAATGCCTATCGGCTTCTATATCTGAAATGCCTATCGGCACCTATTTTTAAAATGGCTATCGGCAACTATATCTGAAATGCCTATCGGCACCTATATCTGAAATGCCTATCGGCACCTATTTTTGAAATGCCTATCGGAAACTACATCTGAAATGCCTATCAGCACCTATATTTGAAATGCCTATCGGCAACCATATCTGGAATGCCTATCGGCACCTATATTTGAAATGCCTATCGGCTTCTATATCTGAAATGCTTATCGGTACCTATTTTTAAAATGCCTATCGGAAACTACATCTGAAATGCCTATCAGCACCTATATTTGAAATGCCTATCGGAAACCGTATCTGGAATGCCTATCGGCACCTATATTTGAAATGCTTATCGGCTTCTATATCTGAAATGCCTATCGGCAACTTTATCTGAAATGCCTATCGGCACCTATATTTGAAATGACTATCGGCCCCTATTTTTGAAATGCCTATCGGAAACTACATCTGAACTGCCTATCAGCACCTATATTTGAAATGCCTATCGGCAACCATATCTGGAATGCCTATCGGCACCTATATCTGAAATGCCTATCGGCACCTATTTTTGAAATGCCTATCGGAAACTACATCTGAAATGCCTATCAGCACCTATATTTAAAATGCCTATCGGCAACCATATCTGGAATGCCTATCGGCACCTATATTTGAAATGCCTATCGGCTTCTATATCTGAAATGCCTATCGGCACCTATTTTTAAAATGCCTATCGGAAAATACATCTGAAATGCCTATCAGCACCTATATTTGAAATGCCTATCGGCAACCATATCTGGAATGCCTATCGGCACCTATATTTGAAATGCCTATCGGCTTCTATATCTGAAATGCCTATCGGCACCTATTTTTAAAAAGGCTATCGGCAACTATATCTGAAATGCCTATCGGCACCTATATCTGAAATGCCTATCGGCACCTATTTTTGAAATGCCTATCGGAAAATACATCTAAAATGCCTATCGACACCTATATTTGAAATGCCTATCGGCACCTATTTTTTAAATGCCTATCGGCAACTATATCTGATATGCCTATCGGCACCTATATCTGAAATGCCTATCGGCACCTATTTTTAAAATGCCTATCGGAAACTACATCTAAAATGCCTATCGGCACCTATTTTTAAAATGCCAATCGGCAACTATATCTGAAATGCTTATCGGCACCTATATCTGAAATGCCTATCGGCACCTATTTTTGAAATGCCTATCGGAAACTACATCTGAAATGCCTATCAGCACCTATATTTGAAACGCCTATCGGCAACCATATCTGAAATGCCTATCGACACCTATATTTGAAATACCCATCGGCTTCTATATCTGAAATGCCTATCGGCACCTATTTTTAAAATACCAATCGGCAACTATATCTGAAATGCCTATCGGAACCTATATCTGAAATGCCAATGGGCACCAATTTTTGAAATGCCTATCGGAAACTACATCTGAAATGCCTATCAGCACCTATATTTGAAATGCCTATCGGCAACCACATCAGAAATGCGTGTCGGCACCTATTTTTGAAATATCTTTCGGAAACTACATCTGAAATGCCTATCTGCTCCTATATTTGAAATGCCTATCGGCAACCATATCTGAAATGCCTATCGACCCCTATATTTGAAATACCTATCGGCTTATATATCTGAAATGCCTATCGGCACCTGTTTTTAAAACGCCAATCGGCAACTATATCCGAAAAGCCTATCGGCACCTATATCTGAAATGCCTATCGGCACCAATTTTTGAAATGCCTATCGAAAACTACATCTGAAATGCCTATCAGCACCTATGTTTGAAATGCCTATCGGCAACCACATCAGAAATGCGTATCGGCACCTATATCTGAAATGCCTTTCGGCATTTATATCTGAAATGCCTATCGACACCTATATTTGAAATGCCTATCGGCACCTATATTTTAAATGCCTATCGGCAACTATATCTGATATGCCTATCGGCACCTATATCTGAAATGCCTATCGGCACCTATTTTTGAAATGCTTATCGGAAACTACATCTAAAATGCCTATCGGCACCTATTTTAAAATGCCAATCGGCAACTATATCTGAAATGCCAATCGGCACCAATTTTTTAATGCCTATCGGAAACTACATCTGAAATGCCTATCAGCACCTATATTTGAAATGCCTATCGGCAACCATATCTGAAATGCCTATCGACACCTATATTTGAAATACCTAACGGCTTCTATATCTGAAATGCCTATCGGCAC